>JAQGCL010000580.1:0-12766 GCA_034699605.1 Isotomiella paraminor
GGGACTCGGTTATGAATTTTTCTTCTTTAACGAAGCATTCTTCCTTGTTTGTGTACTCGTATACTTACTTTGTACTTATTTCGTCTTAGTACCTGGAAATATTTTGGCAGAATAATTCATTGCGTTCTGAAAAGACGTGGGGAAATAACGAGGCGTAGATTGAAATGTGAAGAAAGAGAAAGTGAGGTTTAAAAGAAGAAAGAATCTTTCCTTCCATTTGGCCCAGTCTTTCTAGAGAAATGAGATGACGGTCAAAGCATGGAAGGGAAAGCACTCAACAGCATCCAAACGACTCATCCTTCACGATTTGCTTACTTTCTACACTCACCTCATCTCTAATTACGACGTAATGTAATAATTGAGGCACGTATACCATAAACTTTGAAACCTGCGTTTTCTCATCCAGGCTCCCTTCAGAAGGGAGAAACAAACGTCCAACATTCAACTGGGTCATTTGATTTCGTGAGACACGACACTGGACTTCCATGGCACACGTAACACAAGTTATCTGTCGTATTTGAACAATTGACTTATTAGCGTAACTGCATGACTTATGTAAAGATACAATTGCGTTTAACATTTTACATATTAATGAATGAATTAAATTACTTAAGTTTTACTCACTGTGATAAACCCAAAAATCCATTCATTCATTATCGTTCTTGAGTAACTCGAATGACTTATTTTGACATACAGTCATCATAATGTCTACATTCATCCCACATGCTATGCTTTGCTTTATGAATTTAGTGAGGACTCCAGTTGTACAACAAGTCTGTCTGCCGGATTTAATACACACGTAGCAGACGGTTTCAAAGTATTTCACTTAACTTAAGCAAAAAATAATTTATTTGACGGAAAGTAAAGTTGACTTAACTCAATTTTATCCAAGCTCAAATGTATGAAAGGAAGTGTTGGTGACATCCTTTTGCACTGGGATGGATTATTCTCTCTTCAAAAATTAACAGGCACACAGATTGCTGGATACATTCATCGAGTTCTTTAATATCATGAAGATTAAATATTATGGTTTGGTTATGCACAACTTCACTTACTTGCCACATATCAATGCATCATGCTGTTTCCTTTCCATTGGTTGCATAGCATTTGAGCGTTGAATTCATCACATCTCTTATCCGAATAAAAGTTCAAGAGAATTTCACAACAGGTCACAAAGTATTATGGTCCCATAATCTTACCAACAGTTCATCCTGGCTTTTCAGTCATCGATGATCACTCAAGAGGACACGATCGAACGAATGATCTGTGTTCCAGGATAGAAATTAGTTATCTACATTTTATGATTTTCCCGTTATTTTGGGGTAAAATGAAACGTTGAACGTAACTTACAATGGAACCCTTTTCTTTGATATAGTGGCAGGGGTGCGTACATAACAAGGTAACCTATTGTGTGGAATCACTAAAATTAAAAATTAAAATAGATTGAGCAAAATTGAATCCCCTGTCGCACGGCCTTGTCAAGACACTTGTTGAGATTCAAAAGTTGAAGTGCCAGAGATAATAACATTGCTGACATATATTTGGATTTTGGGTCATTTTGACTTGCTATTTGAATGTATTCTTTATCGATATTCGCTGCTGATTCAATTTAATTTGAAAATATCGCATAAAATGCACTTATAATCCTTCATTGTTAGGAAGACGGTTGTCTTAGGGGTACATACTGAATACAATTTCTGTTGTTTGTTACAGATGCTCCCTCCCTACAACATTGTTGCGTGGACGTCTGTGCGAAGCAAAGGAGCAGGGTGTACGCAGGAGGAACCGTTGAAAAAATCTCTTTATGTACACCTTCAAAACAACTCTGATTGGAATCCGTGAATCGTCTGGTGCCGACTCGTTTTTGCTATGGAACTCTTCTAAGTATAACTATCTATTCAATTGTCCTAGGTCTAGACCATACAACTTCTTTTTACTATTTTTATATTTGGAATAGAATGCAGTTCGCAATTGAAAACCACAGTCGCAGCAACG
The DNA here is from genome assembly GCA_034699605.1 of Isotomiella paraminor. Lineage (NCBI taxonomy): Eukaryota > Metazoa > Arthropoda > Collembola > Entomobryomorpha > Isotomidae > Isotomiella > Isotomiella paraminor. The sequence continues at coordinate 1,996 of JAQGCL010000580.1, forward strand.
CATCAGTTTGGTGGCTTTCCTTCCAGTCTTGACGGAGTAGGATGGGCCGCGGAATAAACAATGTCAAGCTTTCAACGTTTTGGGACATTATATCTATAAGGTCCAGTAGTTATTTCAAATTTATCTTGCATGCTTACCATAATCGTACTGCATTGTATAAGTAGTACCAACTCATTACCATCATAATACACAATTACTGCTCACCGATTCCTCTATTTGTCGCAATTTCAAAATGTTGTGACGAATGTGGTACAATCATTAATCAATTAATTTGCTAGTATTAAAAAAAATACCATAGCAAATTATTTCGCCATTTGATCTCGGTTTATTACTACCGTCGACGAATGTCCTTTGGAGTGCGTGTTAATTATTGATTGTAACTTTAATTATTGCCGAGTTAACTTTGGGTTCAAGGGCTTGGTAACAAATTACCCAAAGTAGGTAGGTAGCTTGAGAAGAAGAGAGTAGGGTACCATACAGGGAATGGGTTGCCCCATGCCATGCAATGTACTCGTGTTGGTGTTTCTTCCTTCGTCGTCTTATTCAAGGTGTAGGAGCAGACATCAAGATAATTTATTCTTGCCCTCTGTTTTTCTCCTCGCCCGTATCCCTATTTCTTTCTAACTTCAAAGCTATTTTAAACATTAACTGAATGAAATGAACCAAATCCCTATTTCATGTCCCTTTTCGCGTGCCAAAGGTAGGCCAATTAAGATTTTTTCATAGATGCTTTCACAACTGTATGTATGTTTCAAAGATCGATTTCAAACAGCTAATAATTTGGATTTCTCAGGCTGAGGCTGTGACTCAACTACAACAATCAAGATTAATAGTATCAACTAGAAGCAAGGCTTCAACTAAATCTTAATGAATAGGCATTGAAATGATATGAGCTAATGCCGGCCCCAGAAGCTGCAATTTCCACACCCACACCCACATGAATCCATTTCATGAACGCAAGGAGGCGAAGGCTACAGTGGCCTCCGTATTAAACTGTGCTTTTCTTTCACATTTGCATTCCTCAGTATTTTGTCTAATGTACGGTCTTTACGAGCAATATTAAAATATGCCGTGCTTTCACCTTTCATCCCTCATTTGAATAAAATGACCCGTAAATTTGGTATCGTTATAGGTAATCTAGATGCACTGTGAAATAAAGCGTCATGACAATAATGGGCTACCAAGTCCTTGAATGACACCGATAACTTAGGTTTCATTAGGTCGCTTCCCGATGTAGTCGTATTACTATTTTATCAAAGTTTGCTGTGGCCCCTCTGTGTTTGTGGCTTGGATGATGGAGCCTGTGTTTGGTTGATGGAGTAGAACGATTAAAATGTGTATAAAAGCATTAAGCCACACCCTCAGCACCCCGTCACCCCAAATGTGAGGGGTCACTTGACTCCACTGTCCCTTCTTTTTCTATCCACACCCACCCGCACCCAACACGGTGGGTATGACCAGAGTTATCCTTGGTCAACGTCATTATTATGACGTGGTCAGGTTACATGGTAGACGGTGTGATCATGCTTTGCACCAATTATTGTCCAGCAGCGTTATTTTGACTTTGGCAAGTTTTCCAAAGCGTTTCAATGTTCTCCAGCTTCTTTTCGCTGGCTTCCGCAACCGCCTTCGTCTCTTCCCTGACCTTTCTGGCGGCGGTCATCAGACTTGAGACAGCCCCACGCATTACGGAGTTGTGTCCAGCGGTACCGGCAATCATGCCCTTTAGTTCTTGCAGAGTAGCAGCTCTTTGTGCCTCGTTTTGTGCAGCAAAAAACATGTTGACTGATGGGTTCAAAAAAATGTGGTGTAAATTTTGTTGGTCAGTTGTTGGACGTTCAAATCTAGCTATTACAGAAGTAGAAATAGTGTTGTGTTTAACATATACTATTTCCTATTAGTAAATACCTCTCACCGTTGGGCCTCGAACACCGGCACATTTCTCAAACCGATGCGAAGGCGAAGATAATGCGTGGGAAATGCTTCCTATCGATTATACAAAGCAATTCTCGTTCAAATTTGCTCCAAGCCCCTTATGTGTAGGTGTCTAAGCTGGTGAAATCTCCAACTCGTTAAACCACGGCCTACTGCATATTTCAAATTCATTCTACAGAGTCTTACTGCTTTAACCTACTACCTACCGCGTGTTTGCACGTCAAGTAGCATTGGGCCTTGCGCATTTTAAAATTGTTGTACTTTCTTTGCTACCACTTTATGGGGCGGGGATCTCCACCGGCTATATTAACCACTTTCAGCCAATTGTATGGACGGGAAGTGAATATAAAACATAACGTTTTTAACATTATCTGCAGGCACTTCACTTAGCGTTGATTGTACTTTCCATGGTCATTCTTTGTACTGGTCATTCCTTTTGAAATCACCGCACATCGCATCCAATTTGTTTAACTCCCAATCTCATTGAAAACTCGTTACCTGATTGTCAAACAAATTTACTGCTGTCGATATAGCAATAACATTTAATGATCGCAGTAACTAAATGTACAAATCTTGAGCCGTCAAAATCGCATAGTCAAAACCTACACAAACAAGTTAGAGGATCGAAAGTCGGGGACATATCCTGGCCGACATTTGAATTGACCACACTTCAGATCCAGTGGAATGCCACGTTCGAGATAGACAGATGTCTGGTTCCGAAAATCAAAACAGTTATCCTTGCGAGGATAAGACTCAAAACGAATGTCTTCGGTGCAAACGCACCTGAACTGGTCATACGACCATGACCCTGTCGATTCCCAATGGTTGCTACAAGTTGTACCGTTCTCGCCACATGGTTGTCCTTGGTCACAGCCGATGGCTAATAGCTCTTCACCACAGTGATTACGATTAGGAAGTACAGGATGATACTACTGCGCAGCAGGAAGCGAATCTAGCAATGATTCGTGCGCAAATATTTTACCCTCCCATCAAATGGCATTAGGAAGAAATGTCCTCAAAAATGAAGCATGGAATTAGTCATATTGTACTATGGACGTAATTGTAATGCTATAGATTAAGATGATGAAAGTGGATGGTGGTATATTGTTAATAGCGCTATGACAAGACAATTGTCAAGGAGGGTCTTTCACATCATTAAGTAGTTGGAATTTTGAATTAATATGAAAGTATTGATGTAGTCGCACGAGTGCTAAGATTCAATCGTCATTAAATTGATGAACAATGAAGTATATAGTGTGAGTGCAACTAATCCAGATCTGCTGCAGAAGGATGTGATGACTTCCTTCTGCATTTGATTCCCTGATCTCATCAAGCATACTTACATAATAGTGCGATGAATGGTGAATACATGTTATTTTCCGGTTGCCAAAGTAAAAGGTGAAGACAATTTCTCCATCTAACTTCATTTCTCGACCATCTGGATACAACATGTAAATACGTCCTCCGGGTGAGATAAATGGAACAATTCGACTCACTGTCGGAATGCCTTCGTCTTCAAGGAATACAGAAAAATTGTATAATTATCATTTTTTACTTACGACTCTCCGTTCTAAGTGTCAACCACACTTGGAGAAGTCGAAGGAGAAGCGTGATAAAATGCTCTTGCTTCTGGCTCCCTCAGAACATATCTAGCTAAACGTGCCAGAAGTCCTATAATTAAATCACAATAAACATATAAAGCAATCTTGGACGGCAAAACAAATTGCTACTGTGAAGATGAAAGGTGAGGTGCTGTATGATAAGAATGAGTTCCTGAGAACAGGATGTGACTAAGAGAACGACTACAACTGTACTGTGTCCGTTGCTCCTATGGTGCCTGCACAATTATGGTGCTTGCATAATTACAACAACGCTGGAGGATGACGTAGAGCACATGCTCACATGCCGATAGCTACAACTGACTAATTATTAAAATGACACTCTATTAAAATGGCACTATTAAATTTATATTTTTATCACTATTATTAACCTATATGTTTGCTCATTATTATTACACTTATATTTCACTTATTCCTCTGCTGGTGGTTGAGAGGCAGGTTGTAAGGATGATGATGATGACTGTTGTTGTTGTTAGGCAAATTGGATAATCTCTTCTGCCATCTCCTCCTCCTCTTGTCTTGCAATTTGCGCCCGTCGCAGCTGCTCCACTAAAAGACAAAGAAGACAAAGACCCCCGTAAAATATGCGGATGGTGGGAGGATTCATCTCAGCTGTTATGCTTATGTTGTATTTACTATTAACTTAAACTACTTCTAATTCTTACATTATTATAATTATTATTTTGCACACGCGTGAGGAAGATGACCACTGAAAAACAGAGAATTATTTTATGACAACAATAAAATAAAAAATACTTTTTACAATACCTAGGTCTGCTTCTTAACAAATGATCGCACAATCCTGGCGTATAATTAGCAATATAAAGAATTGCCTCCCTAAAAGTGCCTGCATCATGTTGAACGTCTGTCATCTTTTGAAGTCCCTCGTATAAGTTAACCAATTCACGTACTGCGATATGTTCGAGGAATTTTGAACACTTCACTTCCTGATACTCCACTTCTTTTCTTATTAAATAACACACCGGATGATCCATATAAACTGGGGGACTTAAAAAGTTCCTAACCATGTCCTTTGTCACCCATACACCAGAACTATGCCGACCAGGACAGGGGTCTCTCCAATAATCTTCCCAACTATCTTCCTCCTCCATGGTTGGCACTCATGGCACTCAAATGAGTGGGGTGAGCACCCATGATAACCGTTTCTCCTCTCTTTCACCCACCGCTGTCTCTACTCTAATCGGCCTAGGAGTGTCAAAATACGGGGGAAGGACTCCTTCTTTAAGTACCTCAATCACACTAGGATTATCAACCTCAATCTACGAATCTGACTCCTCCTCCAGGGTTGTTGACACAGACACTGTGTCAGCGTGGCGGTGCAGTCGGTGTCCCGAGATTATAAGGGAAAGCAAACGGGCCCTCTGTTTTGATTAGGATGCTAATTCTATGCGTAGATGAAGAGACACAAGAAGACGCATACAGGCCTGCATCTCGTAACTCAAATCAGTCCCGTCCATTATCCCGTAATCAACAGGAAACTGCAAGGCTATGGGCGCAGCATCAAGTACAGAGTTCAGGGACAGTGCATCCCCCGTCTGAATATTAACCTATTAAACATCCCGTTAGTCGACCTTATTTCGTGGCAAGCCAGTACTCATCAGTTTATCCCTCAACATCCTCACACATTCACCAACCAGGGGCCTACGAACTTCAATCTTTTCACGACAGAAGTAGCGTACACTCTCCTGAAGGAGGAATCCTGGGAAGCTATTATCACCCAAACCAATAACCACGTAAGACAGTTTATACTTGGACATACAGTCGTATGTCAAATCATATGGGTTTCCCAAATTATATACCTCTTTGTCTATATTCTTTACTCTTTTTAGATAGATATATTACGGGTACTTTCACCCGACAAATGAAAAAACCTACATCATTTGTGCTGAAAATTCCAGCACTCCCTTTAATCAGAATAAGGAATATTTAGTATGGCCTTTGAAAATTAACAAATACCCAGATTGGTTGACGGCAATTCAATCAGGAAAAACTCATAGCTTTTCTCAGATGGAAAAACTCCGCGTTTATATCATTTGAAAGTGAGGCGCTTGATAAATTTGATGTAACATGTCAAGTGTCAGCACATTTTAGTCTAACACGAGTTTTTCGAGATCTATTGGGGAGGATAAAAAGTAAAATTATACGGCTTGGAGTAAAAACTGCAGAATATCCACCTCACAGCTTTATGGCCACGGCAATGGTCATACTATTTGCAGACTCACTAACGGATAAATTCTCATCAGACACAACTGATTTCTATGAAGTAACAAGACTTGCACCAAATGCTATCAAATGGTGCAATTTCATTTCTTTTTGCTTACAAGGATTACCAATAGATAGGACAACAAACTCCATTAGATCCCAACTGGTCTCAGCACTAATTTCCACCGTTCCCGTGGAAACGCCAGTTGCATCACAAGTGGTTATGCGTTCGGAAATTGTAAATGAAATACCCAGTACTTCTCCCCAAGAAATTCCTTCAGAAGTATCCAGTACTTCGGTTAAGATATGTTCCTACAGTTTCTACAAATGGTCAGCTTATCAAACTTAGAGAGGATAATAAAATGGTCTCAACTTCCAAGAAGCATCAAAAACCAGTTGCTGTAATCAGGGCCTCGGTAATCAAATTTGGTATCCATGCAACAAAGCCGAATGGTGAAATCAATATTAAAAAGTGCTTAATCCTCACACACTCGTGTGAGTTTACATATGCTTCAGGGTTGGCTCCGCACGTAGTATGCAGCGACAAGTGCGATTATCGTTTAGTTAAAAACTTTGGAAAATCATCCCCGTCTACCCTACAACTATCATCTCTAAATTTTCCAAGGATAATGATGATAATCCTACAATTATCATCATTATCCTTTACAAACATTAGAGAATCCAGATGATTCCAAATTGATTAGAAATGTCAGTCAAGCGTTAGCCCAGGCTATCAAGACAGGAAATAATTTAGGTAACGAAATACCCCCAATTAGGACAAAGCAGTTTGCTCTTGATATCAAATATTTGGGACCTTTCGAACCAAAATTATTCAATCCAGTTTTTTCAGAAATTTTCAATCTTGAAAATAGGCTATTAACAGTGACGAATTATTTAAATTTACTTCTTCCTCTCGCAGGTTTATCTCCTTTTGAAGATGCCATTAGAATGCATGACGAAAATGTGAGAAGGGCCACTAATGAAGGTAGTCAATGGGGTATGGTGAGACCTAATCCAAATGACTACATGATAACTAATGTTAGCCGGGAACGGTTACGTAGACATCGGTTATTATCTCCTTTTATTTTCCATCCTCACGGACAGCGTGATCCTAAGAAATAGATCTAACCAAGAAAGAACTAATCTAAGGATGAATGATAAATAGCTTTACTTCAATAACTTTTAAAATTAATTTCACAATTTTAATGAAGTAATTTTTATCACGTATCTTATAAATTTTGATTTTCCTATTTTGAAAAATTATTTTAGTGGACATGAAATTAGACAGCTTGTTCATCGGCAGACACAGATTCTTGTTTCCCAAGAAGGAACTCGACGAAATGTCCGATAGAACCACCAAAAATTATTGAAGTCCGTCCAGGTGTTCATAGTCACTAAAAACAGAAAAACACAAAAAGACAAGTAGTTAAGTAGTTAGGATTAGAATACCTTTCCTAACCCTACTAAACTTAACTCCACGGATGTACTCCTCTGGCTCCAAACAAGGATCCTCGTGGACAGCGAGACGCAATTCATGCGGAAGATGAGCTGGAATGATCAAACACAAATCAAGACGAAGACAGCCGACACTTACGATTGGTGACGCAGTTAATATTCTCCGTTCGATATTTGGCAACCACAAACTGCTCCACGCAGTCGAGGTAGTCACAAACGTAATGAGCTGCATAAAGTCTTCCCAGTTCCACCCGTGGAAATTCCGAGGCAACCACACATTTTTGGACCTTTGGCTTCCCACGATATAACCACGCCATTGACGCATTCATGGTGCAGGCTTCGAAGTCTTGAACAAGTCGGCCGTGATAAAGATGATCTAAGCGTTGTCGTCTCACGTTGCACCTATTGTGACACAAAACATCCATCAATCATATCTTGAGGTTTGATTAAATGAATTCTATTCTGAACACTTTCAAATATTCCGTGGCCAGCATCGCCCCCATTTCTGCCTCAAGAGTTGTCTTTACCGCTGGAGAGAAAAAGATTGTGCCATTTGGGAAATGAAAGTAGTGACCGTCGTGGTGTATCTCTTCCCGAGCCTCCCGGTACAAGATCCGGTACGTCTCCACGAAGGGATGAGCTATTTTTGCAAACTCCTCCTCGATGTGCTCCACCATTTCATGTCCCACGTACTTGGAACCGTGGAACCCCAAAAACATCATCCATGCCAAGAACTGCATTGTCCTCCGTTGATGCTCACAATCTACACACAGCAATCAAGCGCAACAATAATTAATTTGTGCAAATTACTTTGATTCAATTTAGGCCTAGTAAAATTATGTCTTACCGTATCGAATAGAATAGCAGAGGAAGCGTCCAGAGCACAATAATGATTGAGATACACTAGCATTAATTATCGCTTTTAAATGAAATTGCTGACATTGCTTTATATCCCATATCATACGATCATTTTAATATCCAAAGTAGTCTTACATTTAATTGATTTGACATGTGTGTCATTTCATTAAATTTTCCTTTCTTTTTCGTTGAGTCAGCTTTATTTCCATTCATAATTTTAAGTTTGAATGATTGAATTACTGACAAGTTAATGGAACGATACAATAGGACACGTTTTACATAAAATCCAGTGACAATTTTAAGTGTGAGGACATATACATATACCAATACATATACCTACAAAAACTTATGTTGTTGATTTGTGAAAATACGTGTCTCAGGTTTGAATTATGGCCAGCAGGGCTGCTACTACTATTTATACTATATATACTATTGCCATAATAAGTATTGAGTAAGTCAGCAACACTCCCTATCAGAGACAATCGTGGAAGTTCGGAGGCACTGTCACAACATTTGCTTTTCAGTCACTACTGTGTCTAATTCACCAATCCATAGCAATTTGATATCTTTCCGACCGACTCATGAATTTTGAGTAATAACACAACACTGTTGCAAGCATACAACGCTTTATCTAGCCCTGCATAACTGCGTGCCATGGCAAACGTTGCATGGTTAAGAAATTCGGGCAGAAAAAGCATTCATATTATTATATATACTTCCACTGTCGTTCTTTTAGGAGGGACCCGAGTGTCCTTCGGGGTAACTGTCTGCTGATGCTACACATACAGATGACGCTACTTGTACCTCCGTTGTACTGCTGGCTGCTTTTACGTATTAAGACGGTTTGTGTGGTGTGATGGAGAGGGTGGGCTAGAATGTGGGGTTTTGTCTTCGAGGAATAATCTTCTATTTTATTGTCTACTATTTTACTATTGATAAATTACAGAGCTCTGTGAAATTCTCAAGGTTATTCTTTTCTTCCCAAATATCCTCTGAAGGAATCTTTTAGTTTTTGAATTCAAAGCCAACCAATATAAGAAATTATCGTTGACAGTTATAGTGTGATGTTTCGCTCTTTTCCCATTTCGTCACTACGCTGGCAATGGCTAAGCCATGCCTTACAGTAGTGTGTGTTCATCCGCAATCCATCATCTCTTGACGGAATCAAGATCAAGATCGGAAGATGAATTTTCAAGTTGATGCCCACATTTGCCAATGATCATTTAATTGTCAATGCCAACTACGAATTTATGCCAATAATTTGCGTGCTACTTTTTTGACTTTCGTCCCTACGCTTGTAGTATGCATCCGATGGTAATTGTTAGTATGGGCGGAGGGGTTGACAAGAGTAGATGGCTTTTATCATGCTTTGCACCAATTGTTGTGCAGCATCATTCTTACTTTTGCAAATTGCCCACAGCGTTTCAATGTTCTCCAGCTCTTTTCGCTGGCTCCCTCATCTGCCTTCGCCTCTTCTCTGACCTTTCTTGCGGCGGTCTTAAAAGCCCCACGCATTACGGCTGTATGTCCTGCGGTCCCTTCAATCATAGCCTTTACTTGTTGTTGTGCAGTAGCAGCTATTTGGGCTTGGTTCTGCGCAGCAAAACACAAGTTGACTGATGTGTTGGACAAAATGTGTCGTAAATTTCGTTGATCAGTCTGGCCGTAGACATGTTCAAGGCGAGCTGTTAAAAATACAAAATATTATGTTTAAGACATACTCTGTTTCGAACTGTTTAGTGCCAGTAAACGCAGGTCAAGCCAGCCAGAAAGAGATGGAGGGTTGTAAATGTCCATGGCCATCCGGACGTCCGCCTCATCCTCCTTCTCACCATCGTCACTATACCTGATTCCATTCCAACATCTTGACGGCCCATTTCCATAACTTTGCTGTGTTTTCGTGACGTGATTTGGATGTCGTCATCCTCATCTTCTGTCTCCCCAGGCAATTGTTCAGCCGTACCGGTATGCATATCTTTTACTTGCAGAGTAGAAGCTCTTTGTGCCTCGTTGTGTGCAGCAAAAACATGGTCACTGATGTGTTCGAAAAAATGTGTTGTAAATATCTTTGGTAAGTTGTTGGACCATATACATGTTCCAGGCGAGCTATTACAGAATTAGAAATAGTGTTGTGTTTAACACCTTCTACTGTTTAATAATGTTTCCCTGTTCCTCCGTTTTACATGATTCTATGCCTTTACCCCACCAGAGGGGTGTGTCCCCCAGCTATTGGTGGTTTAAGTACCTCGAGCAGCTGATAAAGGATTGGTCTAAACCTGAAACCATTGTCGGGTATCTAAACGCTCTCTTTCAGCGATAGCGTCTAAGCAACTTAATTTGGCTGCGGCTTACATTCAAAGATGGATTAAGAGGCTCCTTTTGTGATGTTTTTTAATGATTTATTATACTGAAGTTATGGAATATTACTCTTGAATAACGGATTTGGGTGAAGTAAAGTATGCTAAGTATGCTAAGTAAAGTGGTGTGGCATGTCCGATGCTACATTACCACCCCCTGTGTAATCTTGATACACTTGTTGCTCATCGGTCGGGTGAATGTTCATTTGAAACAGTCGTACGGGCGACCCTTCAGACGTACCTGACGAGCTTATTGTATGCGAGAAGAAGGCTCAAACTGTAACCTAATTACCTACATTGTATGGTAGGTAATTAATTGCAAAA
>JAQGCL010000581.1:0-12764 GCA_034699605.1 Isotomiella paraminor
TCATCACAACCGATGCAGGGTAGCTCCAGTTTCCAATGTGGCAGTTTAACACGAACCAGACCTGAGACGGCAAAGGGAATTTCTACAGGGTCTGCCTCGTTGCTATGGTGAAGGAAGTTGAGCTCCTCAGGTTTGAAAACAGAAACAGGCGCTCCCCATCCTTTGATGATTTTCAGGGCTTCTTCATTCCACATCGGAGAGACCAGGCGAAGATCCTTGATTATGGACGTGGGAACGAAGCGGAAGACGTTTTCCAGGATCTAAGAAAGAGAGTCATCAATCATTCAGTCGGTCAGAATTGTCTTAAGGAGAGCCTTACCAAACCATTTGTAAGTGGATGTCCAGACTCAGTTCGAACATCAGGCATTTCCTCAATCTCCATCGGTTCCTCATTTGGTTTGAGATTAGATGGCTGGAGAGGGAATGAATGCACTTTTATTTTATGACTCAGGAAACACATTATAGTACCTGGAGTATCAAATCGCATCCCCGTTTGCCCCTCTCCTTCCCATCAGGGATGGAGATACTGATGACATCCCCATAGAAAACTTGAGCCCCACATGAACTATTGTCGAAGGGTAGAGGAACCCCATTCAATGACACCTTAGTACGGGATGAATTTGGAACCTGGGAAAAATGAGACGAGTTCGCTAAACAAATGAGACAATTCAAAAATTACCTTAGGTCGGATCCAAAGGATGCCATCATAGCATTCCAACTCAAAGTAATTCTCTTTAGGGACCAGGGACCAAGCCCCCTCCTCACGACTAATGGGTGGTAGGTCCAGATTCAAGATGAAGAAGTCCCCAAACCACCTTCGACCCACGAAGTTGTTTCCAACGGTGATCTATGCAAAGTACGTCATTACTTCTATAGCTATCCTTAAATAAGGTCATAGTACCTTGAGCCCTTCATAACTTGTCAGGTTCAAAAGGGTGCGGCACGTGGAGTTCAAATAATCGCCCAAATCCTCATCCCCAGCCGCACTTGTCATATTCCAGATTTTCTCCCCATCTTCATAGTTCAAGACCACGAGGGTCCCTTGGTCGCCAAGTCGGATGGATGGTCCGCGTCCTCCAACGTCCAAAGTCATCCTACCAAGAGTAAATGACAGTCAGTTTGAAAATCAAGTCCTTTAATAACTAATGACTAAATTACTTGACGATAAGAGCCTTGAGCCGGAGTAACAAGTTCGTCCGGGCATGCCAGTCCCTGTGTTGATCCAGAAGGGAGGGTGGGATGTGGGGACCTCCTTCACACTTCCTACACCACCCTTGGGCCAAGTCATTGTCCAGGTCGGTTAAGGGTTCGGTTCCTCTGGGACCCAGGAGTAGGGGGAGGGGTGGAGGGGGGTCAAAATGCGTACAAGATGGAGACATCCTCCCCAAGACGGGAGGAGAAGTCTTTTTCTTTCCCATAATCCGTCTCATTGTTGAATATGAAGGGTGTTTTATGCACACTTTACGGTCTTTCAAACTCAATAATCCAACTGTTTTGTGTGTGTATGATTTTATGTGTGCATGATTTGAGATGGAATGTGAAAGTGAAGGCGAGAATCGACGTTGGTTGATCAAGTAGCCGGATATGAGGGAAGGCCATAGGTGCATGACGTGACATGCGTCTTCAAGGATGAGAGAATAGAGAGATCTCTCTTTTCTTTGTACCGTTATAAATACAACCCTTTTCTTCTCTCCACACAACAAAATCTTCTTCTATCCTAAGTACAGTTGTTACCACATTTTCACTCACTTGGAGTTATAAAGGTGTAAGGCACTACGCTACGCTGGCATGTGGCGATCACGTTCAGCAGCGTGGCTTGAGAGAGAAGAGAAGTCTATGGTTTCTCGCATCCATCCATCCTGGAATCTGGTCTCATCTCTCTTTTCAGATTGCTTCTTCTTTTCTTAACCACACATCCGCTCTTGACATCATTTTGGGTGGTTATTTAATTTTGCAATAAAGTAAATACGTACAATAACCAATATTTGAGCTCCAAGAAAAATGTCACAATGTTCCTTAGACACGAGCCTCTGGATTATGATCAAAAGGGATAAATTCCAATAGTAATGGGGACCATATGCAGAGTCAAATAGGCATGAGAAAGCAAAAACATTGTATCCAGCTAAGTATTGCTTAATCCAATCATTGTTGCAAACTTTATTACATTTAAACTTGTTGTAGACATGCAAGATTTCCAATTAAGTATTACATAAAAATGCAAAATTGCTTTTAATATTCATTGGTCAGTATTTCAAGGTTTACTTTAATTCAAATCCATGCAAGGCTTTAGTAGAATGTCAATTGTCTACTGTTGAGGTGGCTGTGCATTGGCAATGTCCTCTTCATTCCGATCAGTATCATGTTCGAGGGGCAATTCCCACACCTCTTCCTCCCTTGCGGCTACAAGACTTGGTGGAAAAGTGACCTTTGGGAATTTTGATTCCAAGTCGTCCAATATCTTGCTATACTTTCCTTGGAGAAGGAATGGAATGTCCAACGTTGTCACGGTTGTCACTGGAATACCTTTTCCATCCCCATCTCTTCCATTGTTAAGAAATACGGCCAGTAATTTGTGAAATTGGGACCAATCCACTCCCTCGTCTTTCACCAGAGGCCAGGCATCACTCACAGGCCACAGCTGTAAATTACAAAGGGACGGGAACCGCAGGGCTATTGGACCTGGAGCTTCGGGTCCAAACATTACCCTTACATTTGGTGGCTCGCCTTCAGTTTCAAAGTTGAAACGGAGGAAGAGAGAGGTCAGGTTTGGCATCCATCCTGGAAAGTGGATAGCAAGGTTCCTTGTGATTTTGAAGTGAAGGCTGACCTCAGTCAGACTGCATATGGGCGGAGAGGGCAAGACACAATGGAGCCGGCTCAAACATTGATTGAAATGGCTCTGGGTTGACTTCAAACAGTTCCACTTTCCCCAAAGTGTTAAATTTCAGAGAAGCGATGTCCTCCAACATATCGTCCGGCGAACGTCTCAACAGAAGGCAGTTTAGCTTGGCAAATTTGGGTGGATCCCTCGTTTGCAAGAGTCGGGCCGCGTGTAAAAAAGCATCCAAGTCTTCGTCTCCGTCCACGACGTCGAGGGAGAGGGATTGAATGTTTCCCACGCATCGCATAAACCGCATGCTGAGACCAGGAAGGCCCCTGGATTCCTGTATCCCACGCAGGGACAAAGAGCGATTTTTTAGACCAGGCAATTCAGGAAGGCTTTCCAATGTGTTAAGCATGGTCGGGTCGTCTCGAATGGTCAAGTTCAAGGTGAGACTGGCAAGGGTCTCCTTCAGTCCGGATAGCATGACATCAAGGATTTTCCAACCTAGGTGAGAAATCCCACGTTCTTGGTGGCCAGAGATGGTCAACGTTTGGACGGCATGGGGCTGTCGCATGTACCAGCCCAGGTCCTTCATAAACATGTCAACTTTGGTTGATGGAAGATGTTCCTCCTGAGCAGGACCGTTGTCGAGGTTCAGAGATGGCAGTTCCACCCTCCAATGCGGCAAATTCAACCGACTCAATTCAGAATGGGCGAAAGGGAAAACGACTCCTTGGTCTTCCCTGTCAAAGTTCAGGTCCTCAGGTTTCAAAACCGTGACTGGGACTTCCCGTTCTTTCATAACTTTGAGAGCTTCACCTCCCCAACTCCGGGAGACCAAACGAAGATCCTTCACCATGCCCGTGGGAACAAAATGAAAGAGGTTTTCCACTATCTACAAAATGCAGTCAGACTCCTGTATCAAAACTGTGAATTCTTAAATGTATTCATGAACTATCTCACCAAAGTATTAGCCGATGGATGTGCTGCTCCAGAGTTGCATTCAGGCACTTTCTCGTCGTTAGGCGTGTTGGAATTAGGATTAGATGCCTGAATATACAATGAATGCATTTTACGTTTTATAATGCGTTTGAAGTAACTGAAAACACTTCGTACCATTACAATAAAATCGCAGCCTTGGATTCCCTTCTCCTCGTTGCTTCCTTTGTCCGCCATCCCGCTTATTGTTGCATGAAAATTCTACACTCGTAGTCTTCCAAGCTCCAAAATCCAACTAAGTGTTTGGCAAGGTTTGAGATGGAAAGTTTAGGACAATTGTTAAAAAGTGATATTGATCAGAACGACAGGTGTACTTCATGTGTTTTGCAAAAAAAACTGACTGAGTTATGTGAACATTAAGCTGGCCATATGCCCCTCATCTCCGACGTATTTGTGACCACATGTCATACTTGTTCTTTCCATGCAAACAACCTCATGATTTGTGGAGTCATGAAAGTTTAAGGGAAACGGCATATGGCGTTGAGTGGAGTGAGAAAACCGGTATACAAAGTTGTCTATTTACATGCATATGTACAGTACACATCAACACGCGTCTCACAGATTTCTTCCGAATCACGAATTTCATCTCTTTATGCAAGGTAGATATGGTGTATGAGGCATATGACCATGCAAGAAAAGATGCCAGGTGGCATTGTGGAGTCAACCAATCTGCGGATGGATATCCAGTTTGGATTAGAAAAGTTGTTCTAGTGGCATAAGGGAGATGCATAAAGCAAGAAATCTTGACGGTTGCCCAAATTACAATGCAAGCCTCTCCACATCTCAATCGCAATCGCTTGCTTGGCAAACTGATTTGGATGAGGTGGATTGGATTAGTATTAGCATATGACCTGTTCTTACATTGAAGCAATATAGGTTTTCTTCAATTGCCATAATTACAAGCTACAACCAATGATGTACTGAATGAATTGTGTAATTGAGAGCTTTGTGCCTCTAACCATGATTACATATAAAATATGGTTGTAAGCATTAAGTGTTATAGTTGACTTTGTCAATCATTACTCTTGCCGTCTACGCCTTTCAGAAACACATGAAATAATAAATTGCAACGATTACAAGATGGGCATGCCTATCAACCCACTTAATTACCTTCTCTACTGTTCTGAACATACGAGCATACATCTAAGGGACCGACAAACTGTAAAAAAATTGCTACAAAAATTTAAGGAATATGTCAATCCAAAAAGTCCCGACGTTTCCAAAGCTACGTGTTTTCGCCTTTCGGCACTGGAAAACTGCTAATGCCACTAATCTAATTAAAATGTTGTACGCAACCAAATACTTACCTTAACTAGGACACATCAGAATTATGGCCGCCGACAAAAGAAATTAATGGCAGGTAGTTGTAGAAGAAGGTGCAAAAGGTTTACATATTTCGGGGAATGACAAATAAAACGGAATAAGGTTTCGAGGCCATAGTTCAATTGGGACTAACAACACCATATAAAAGAATGGAAATTTTTAGCAAATGCTTCATTCCGCAATCACACATTCTGGATTTTCTTTCTTCCTTCTGTATCAATATTCCAAGTATGGGTTTATTTAACACCATTTCTGTATTCCAAGTGTTGTTGGGCACATTGTTGATTACCAATGAGATTATCTCATTTGGAGTCAACGCAGCAGAGTGTACGACAACATTCTGTAGAGACGTTGAGGGAAGGTGGATCTTTCCTGCCGGAACGATTGGAGATACTTCTATTCAATTCTACGCCGTGAATAACTTGGGAATGTGGGGGTCAAATTTCACACTGAAGGTACAGAAAGCAACTTTACTGACAATTATAACTAAGGTTTTTGATTGCTTACTTTGCTAAAACTAGTTCGACTGCCCCAATATCCAAGGGATGATGATTCAGAACCCAAGGAGCGGCAAGTGTTTGGACATTTTTAATGCTGCGATGAGTGAGGGCTTTGATGTGGACATTTGGACTTGTGTTTCCATGGCTCGACATGAGCGATTCATTCCCGTAATTTATAGTAGTTGCTGGAGACTTACAGTTCCTTATGCAGCCTTTCTCAATAGGTTGCTGGAGATGCCGGCTACTACCTCATTGCTTTACACAGTCAATTATGTCTTGGCACTATGACTGAATCGGTCACCGAAGGTACACATTTGGTACAGAACAAATGCAAGGTCGGAAATCGCAATCAGCAGTGGAATTTTAAGGAGACGTCGGCAGTACGTAGCGCAATCATATAGACTCAGATGTATATGCATGCTTAATTTTTTTCATCCAAAATCAATTAGGGCTCACGTCAATATTTCATTGTCCATGCGGCGTCGGGGTTTGTAATCAACATTTGGATGGCAGGCACTTCTGACGGTGATAAGGTTGTCATCTGGCGCCAAGCGACCATAGGGAATGATGTATGGGTCCTGTTGGCTTAAGAAACCAAGTGTGAGCTGCAAAATGTGTCTCCAGAAATAAGATACTAGAATTTCGCTAAATTGACTACAAATGTACGATTGGACAATAAGACATTGGTTGAATAAACAAAATTTGCATGACACCTCATGAGCGTTAAATTAAATCCATCGCAGACTAAATGCGCCCATAAGCAGTCTCATCCTTCCAAACTACAATTACTTCCAAGTTTTTAGACTGCTCGTTTTTAGACTGCAACTTTTTATTTCCACGTTTCCGGTCTGGGAATGTTCAACCATGTTCTAAAGCATAGATGGAAACGTTGCATTGCATTGTTTCAAATAGGACCCACGTGGATTATGGCTGCCGACATAAGAAATTGATGACATGGATGTATATAATGAGATATTAGAGGTTTAACGCTTAAGAAACGAAACGAAGTGGAATTAGGTTTCGAGGTCTGTGCAATTTAGATTAGGACTACAACCAAAATGGATAGGAAATTGTAGCCGAACTTCGTACCATGCAAATCATATCGCAGCCTTGGTTGTCGTTCTCCGCGTTGCTTCCTTTGTTTGCCATTCAGCTTATCGTTGCATGAAAAGTTCTATAGACTTCCAATCTCCAAAATCCAACTAAGTGTTAGTTAGGCGAGGTTTGAGATGGAAAGTTGAGGGCAATAATTGTTTAAAAAAATTATTGATCAGAACGCCAGATGCGC
Organism: Isotomiella paraminor; assembly: GCA_034699605.1. NCBI lineage: Eukaryota > Metazoa > Arthropoda > Collembola > Entomobryomorpha > Isotomidae > Isotomiella > Isotomiella paraminor. The sequence goes on from JAQGCL010000581.1 coordinate 6,935, forward strand.
TTAGTGTGTGTGGTTTGCAGAAAAACTGAGTGAAATATTTGAGCCCTAAGGTGACCATGTGTCACTAATCCCCGACGTATCTTTGACCACTGTGAGGAATAAACATGCAGGAAAAGATGCCATGTGGTTTTTCCTAAATCACTCAGTGTACTTTGTTCATGCACACCTCTCCGCATCTCAATCGTAATCAACAGATTGACAAACTGAATTGGATGAGGTAGATTGGCATCAGGATTTGGGGAATTATGATATCCTGATCTTACATTAAAGCAAGAGGTTTTCTTCAAATGTCATTAACGATACGATGTACGATTAAATGTACGATTGGACGATCAGACATTGGTTTAATAAACACAATTTGATTGGCACTTCATGAACGTATAATTAGTTTCTTGAGCACGGACGGAGCGAGGGTTATCATCTGGCTAGAAGGAATGCGTGGAAACGATATGTGTGGACCCTTTTGGACCCAGAAACAATTTCCGGCATGAAAAACTAAAGCATTTTTATTGTTGCCTGTACATCTATAATAATACAACAATCCTGCAATTGTGCAATTAAACACATTTACCTTTTGACACCTTATAAAGTCCAAATCCCTCTACAGGCCTGCATCAGAGGGATGAGAAAATCCCGACAAGGGTGACGGTGAACAGGAAGAAATGACATGAATTTCATGGTTTGCAACATTGACATTTGTATCGGTTCATCCATTAGAAGTTGCAAGACTTGTGAATATGAAGGGCTTCTTATTAATTGTTGCCTGTACGCCCCAATAATTAATCGATGAAGAGAGGGGTACTCAAGGTCGAACAGGATGGAGACCACAGAGGGGGCAATGAACTTGAGGAAATCCACCAGGTTCAGGGGTGGGTTCGTCAAGAATTCAGAGTCCAGACGAAAAGACCACCGGACCACAGGGATCCTTGAAGATGATGCCATCACCTTCATGAAGGAGGTGATATTGCCGGGGTGGACTCTTATGCATTGCACAATTGAATCCCTGGTCACATACTCTTCTGTGGCCAGGGTGCCCCAGTCCCTACACACCCTGCGAGCAGAGAGGAGGCCCTTTTTGTCCAAGAATGAAAACACCTTTTCGACCACCTACACAAAAAATGACAACGAGAATTTTGTCATCATGAATGACTCAGTCTTATTTTGTCAAGGGTTGTTTACCAATGGAATGAGTAAAGGGTTGAAAAGGGCATCATCGTCTTCATTTCCACGATCCAAGTCATCGTAGCCCTCCCTTCTTAGTTTCGAACAAAGATTACCCATGTTAGCAGAGAAGTCAAAAAGTTTGTCAGTGCACAAATAACTTCTTGTCTGAAGTTCCACAACAATACTGAATCTGTGAAAAAGTATTCCTCTCCAAACAAAGGGTAAAAGGTATATCCTCATCCTCACCCTCTCTTTTCTGTGTATGTATGCATCATAGAAAGTAATGGTATGCATATACACAAACTGTAGTGTGAGTCACACAACGGTATACTTGTTGGTTTTTATAAGCACTCTGTTTACTTCATTGACCGAGGAGTATCACAATGCCCCAATCAAACGTATAGGGGATGATGTATGGGTCCTTTTGGCTTACAAGGGAACATACATGCTTGTCCAAGCCCGATCCGGCTGGTTCTAACATATGTTGTAGGGGGTGGGGAGGGGGTAACCATGCCACACCCACTTCACTCCAATGGGGACTTTAAGGGACTGGAGAAAAGATTATTTGAAATTCAAAAGTGAATTTAGCCTATATTGCCCGCATGCAAAAAAGTGGGTTTTCCCTAATCTCTCGTAATGAACATTCGTCAATACCCCACTGTGTTAAAAAAGGTTATTTTCGAAGCATGGCTTTGTTCCTTCCATGTAATGCTATTGGTCATAAGGAATTTTCTCAACTTTTGTTTCCTCCAGTCCCTTAAAGGCCCATTGGACTGAAGTGGGTGTGGCCTTGTTATCCCCTCCCCACCCCCTACAATATATGTTAGAACCAGCCGGATCGGGCTGGGACGGGCATGTATGCTCCCTTGTTAGCAAAACTGGGTGTTGCCGAAGCTTCCAGAAATGAGAAACTATAGCATTTTATTTCCTATAATTAGGTAACAATCAGAATAAAAACACTTAGGCTGACACCTTATGCATTTCTAAATCCCCTGCACGCATTCATCAGAGGGATGAGAAAATCTCGACAAGGGTGAATGGCCATAGGGAGGTATGACATGATACGGACGGTTTCCAACCTTCGCATTTGTATCGGTCCATCCCTAACGATTAGAAGTCGCATGAGTATTGAGTCTAAAGGGGTTCTTGTTATTTGTTGCGGATACGTCCTTTCAATTATCTGACGAAGACTGGGATACTCAAGGTCGAACACGATAGAGACCACAGAGGGGGCAATGATCCTGAGGAAACCCACCAGGGCCGAGGTGGGGTTCATGAAGAATTCGGCGTTTAGAATAAGTCGCCATCGGACCACAGGGACACGAGGAGAGGAGGCCATTATCTTCACGAAGGGGATGATTTTGCTGGGTTGGACTTTCAAGCGTCGTACGATCGACTCCCTGCTTATATATTCGTCTGTGGCTAGTGTTGACCAGTCCCTACACACTCTGCGAGCAGCGAGGAGGCCCTTTTTGTCCAAAAGTGAAAAGATTCGTCGGGTCACCTACTCAGAAAGGCAAAATGTGAATATTACCATGACTCATTACTTGTTTTTTCAAGGGTTGCATACCAAAGGGATCAGCAAAGGGTTGAAAAAGGTATCATCATCCAAGTCATTGTGTCCCTCCCTTCTTATTTTCGTACAAAGATTGCCCATGTTTGTATGACTGTAGTGAGTGAGTCACATGTTGTTGATGCTTTTTTTATGAACTCAGCGTTTACTAGCCGATGAAGTCTACAAATTAAGGGCTGAACAGTTTAGCTTTATAAAATCCATCATCACATCATACACCATGACTATATCATATCATAAGTCAAGATAACTAATTCGAAAGCCTTTTAGATTTGAGCTTAGACTAATAAATAGAGGTAGACGGAGGGACCAATGGAGATTTTTGGAATTCCGTGGTATAAATATAAGGGTGCAAGGGTCCATAGATACATAGTTTTTTCTACTGATCCTCTTTTTTTCATACCAAAAAACAATTGCAAATCTTTTAGAATGCCTACTAAACTTACTTTCACTACAATTCACTAATTATGCTTATGCATTTGATACGCTAAATCGATACGAATTAAAATAAGACGCTTGTCCAATAACAGGGAGAATTCATTACTAACAACACAATTTGGGAAGACATGAATGATGAATGACACAAGAATTCATTACTAAAAACACAACTAATTTAAGACGACATGACAAATAGTTGAGGATACGCTACAAACGAATATTAATTTCCTGTCTGTTGCACGAGCTTTGTTAGTTGATTTCTGAGAGTTTCAGGATTCAACGCTGAGGTTAGATTTTTGCTGATGTAGTGAATCCTGACGGTGAAGAACAGGTCGCAAATTTGCTTCTGAAGTTGCAGGACATGGTCCGATAGAGCTCCATGGTCTTCGTTGACAATTCCCCTCAGATCTTCAAACAAGCCTTCCTCAAACGAATCTCGCATCACTTTCCTTCGAATTGCAACTCTCTCAAGATGACGATTGCTTTCTCGTTGCAACAAACGGATGTGGAATTCTGCGAGGAGACATGTCCTAAATAGATCCCATGATGGCACCAAAAGACCTCCGTTCTGGCGCAAGGTAATGAGCAGTAGATCCTCTTCTGAGCATTTTTTACTGTCGGTGTCTCGAGCCAAGAGTGCAGCTAGGCACGTTTCACAGTGAAGAATGGAAATTATTTTTCGTGCAACGAATCCACTTATGTATGCCACTATATTTCTTCCAAATTGTGAAACGCCTACTCCCGGCAGTTGTTGCAATTCCTCACACAAGTCATCCACTTCGTCATTATTTTGGTCTTCGGAGCAAGCCTTCCTTACTGATTGAAAGTGACCAAGTGGTGAAATTCGGTTGTTTCCTTCCAACATATCCTTGCAATTTCCATCAATTTTTTGCGACATTTTCATACACATCAAACTGCGGACGGACGCTTGCAATTGGACAACGTTGGGGTTGTTGTTGAAGCCGTAGCGTGCTCGAAGTCTTGAAAAAAGTAACTCGATGGGGTCTTGCGTAAGTTTGTAGACAGGAATGTAAACTAAATCCCCATCGGGAGCTGCAACCACCTCCGCCATTATTGTTGTGAGTCCCTGCATGCATGCGATGAGTCCCTTCACACATGTTCCTCTGTCACTTTGTAGAAGAGAGACGGTCCGTGGCGGAGTGTTCTTCCGAAACTGCAGAACTTCCAACCCGAGAAGAAAGGTTTTCGCTTCTTCAAAAATGCGGCTCCAGTAAGGCTTATTTGATCCACTCATAGGGGCTTTCATCCCTCTTCCTCTTGGCATCGAGTTGAGTATGTCAAAAAGCCTAGAATTATACAAAAAGTAAGGTTCCGTTGATTTAATAAGACGTACAATTCATACTTGTCCATCAGCTTTAAAAATTCCACAGTCGCTTCACAGCCTTGAAATCCTGGGATATTTAGTTGAAGACATAACTCCAACGCTTTTGCTACAGACCAACTAAACACTTGGGTGGCGTAGCGGACTTTCATTTTTTGTTTCTCAAAATTAACGTGACGGTTCGTTAATTTGTTGGCCGCATGCAAACCTTCGGATTTCTGAACGTGACTAACTGCGTTAAAAATCGCCACTCAATTCTCTGGAATAGACAATAAATTATGCATAAACATGTAAATTGTACCGTCGATGTTAATATTACCCGTCCTTTTGCGTCGACAAAGAATTTGTAGTGCTTCCAGGCATTCCGAATTAGCTTGAACATGTGAATGGGGTCCGGAAACGCCATCACCTTTGATCCATCACCAGAGTTGTTCACAAACGGGTAGAATGAATCGCTCAAAGGATCAAGGTTTGCTCCCAGGGCTTGGGCAGCTGCAAGATTTGTTGGTAGACCATCAAAGGTTATGTTCAGGACACAAGCTCCAGTGTCTGACAACTTATCCATTGACGATGAGTAGAGTTGCTTCATTTGTTCGGAAGTGAGCTTGTTTGTTAAGATGTATCCCAAGGGAATCCTGTGTGAACCGTTGATTTCACATGCGTAAATGAACATGGCGTCGGTTGCGGGGCTTTCCTTATCCTTTTCTGACACCTGCATAATAGTCACGTAGTCTACATAACCCAGCAATTTTGTTCCATCCGAGACAATCTGCTTCCTTATTGACATCTCATCAAAGACCAGACTGAAATACAATTTATGACCATGGCTTTGCACTCTGTTTCTGATGAAGTCAAGGGCTTGAGGAATGAACCCTAAATGTACAAGAGATCATAATGCAATCTCATCTTCACAACTTTTCAAGTCACATTCCAAGTATGTAATCATTATTCTAATACCTGGGGCGGCAGAAATATGTCTTGTCCACAACGGGAGCGTTTTCGGATGAGGCAATTTCTTGTCAAACGTGTCCCTCAAGAAAGAATACCCTCTCGGGGAGTAATAATGCATTTGAAAGGAAAAGTCACGCAAGAGGCTTGGGTAGTCCGTGCTGTGAGGGCAATTGTATCGTTGCAAGATTTGATTTATCACAACGTTAGAGGAGGTATTGTGCCGTTTGATTTGGTCTTCATTTCCTTCATTATCAGCTTTTCGTTTAAGTTGAAAATAGTCTTCTCTTGTCTTCAGTTGCTTCTTCAGAAGATGAACATCGGTTTTAACAGCTTCGTTTTCCTGAGTGAGAAGAGCGTTCTTT
>JAQGCL010000582.1:0-12757 GCA_034699605.1 Isotomiella paraminor
TGCGGCGTCTATAAGGCTCCCATCTAAACTCTTACGAAATGTTCGACAAATAAGGTTTCGACGTTTACGTCTAACAAGCTTATAGACATTCCAGCAAAGAAGTGCTTCAGGCATGCGATTTTAATTTCACGTTTAACAGCAAGTATGTATGTGCTGTGTCCTTTGCTTAAGTCTTAGATCAACATACAAATGTGTTGGGAAAGTTGCCGAGTCATCAAAGGGTACCAAAAGATGGGATTGTATATACCATGAAAATCTAAGCCATTCTGAAGGATGAAAGTTCAACATAAAGTCCCAAGAAATGAACATTTTTGAAGCCATAAAACTTTGCTCAAGGCGTTCATTAGTTTCAACAGATCCACAATCCATTCAGAGCGTCGGTTTAAGGCGTTTTCCAGACTTAGTTGGTGAAAACATGTATCTCTATTATCTCTTTAGAATGCGCTACTTCACTTTCACTTTGTTCAGGAGACAAAAGGTTAATAATAGAAATACTTGTACTCGAAACACAAAACGGCTACACCCACAATGGATCAACATTTTTGGATATCTATATGGATCTACAGAAATACTATTACTCCAAAGGATACCCTGGATGGATCTAAATTATTTTAAAGTTTCACAAAAATAACGTTTTGGCGTTCACATCAGACAAATGCAAATCCCAACGATTTTCGTATTTCAGATTCATTTCCTGCCTTGTGTCTACAAATTCAAACGTATTCATCAGATTTGAACCTTGCTGACTTTTTTTTCACCTAAAAAAGACGGGATTCCTGCTTTCTCTGTACCCTGTCCTGATTTGTTTCCTTGCTGGATGACCTTGGCACAGTTTGTTTGCAAGAGTGAGCCGAGCCCATTCTCTCATTGCGAAATGTAAAACAGAACAACTTGTTGCCCAATTTCTCCACACGCCACTCTTTGTATAACTTCATCCCTTATATTACTTTCACCTTTTCCCTGCAGAGGCTCTGGAAGGTGGTGAAAGCCATACTATAAAAGATATGAGTCCATTTGTGTGACTCGAGTCGATTAAAATGTAGTGAAAATGATGTCAATTTTCGCCTTTTCTTTCTCCACACTCAACTCTCAATCTGTCATAATAATCGCAAAGGGTGAGGGATGACGCTTACCTTTGGGTCAACGCTTTGGTTCTTGGCTCAAACTACAACTAAAGTTCAAATTAGGAGAAATCAGTAAAAAAACAAAAGTAAAATTTTAAATGGAAATGAAATACAGGCTTTGATTATTTCAATAAAACCATGACAAATCAACACCGTTCAATGACTGATCTAAAAATGTAATTCAAAGGTTGTGTAAAATACATTTTCGGCGTTTCCATCCCACACTTTCAAATGCATGAAATCAAATGCATTTCTTTACCTGCAATACTTTATAACTTTCATAAGATAATTTTTGTCGTACTCTGGGAAGCTGTGAGATAACTTTTTTGCATGTGGTGAAAGTTGCGCGTTTGAAATGAAAGCAAAGAATGCCTATACGGTCACTAACATTATCGACACATATATCTAAATTAGTTTACAACATGCACAAATAAACTTTCGTATGTTTTCGGCATTTTCACCCTACACTGGTTTAAGTATTGGCAATTCTATAAGTAATATTTGGTATTTGTACTTCAGCTCTTCCAATCCTTGCATTTATATCTATAAAGTATTAAAGGAGTTGACTATTTATAAGCTCCCCGAAAACAAAACTAAAATATCTAACTTCATTGATAACCATCAAAAAAATTCTTATCGGCGTTAACTACAGACAATTCTATAAAACATTCCAGCGTTGAAGACCTCTTCATTGTGCTGCGCTGTCCCTAAATTTTATTTGAGAAAGTAAAGCAATGTTCTGAGGTCTCCCACAAGAGAAAAACTTGGCAGTGCGTATCAGTCAAATAGAAAGAAATGGGGCATCTCATCCCGCATTGACTATGCTTTAATAATGACTTGCAGAATGTCACTTTTTGCGTGTGGCCTACCTTTGACGGCTGAATTGCATTTCTCAAGCCTTTAAATTTAATTAGTTCATCACTTTTTGCCCAAAGGTTGATGCAAGGAAAACTACATGTCTTTAACTTCAGCTGTTCTAACCATCCATACCCTCTGCTACGGAACCCAATCCCTTGAATAATGAAGGACACCTCACTTTCAGCTTTTCCAAAAGATGGTGAAAGTTGTACGATGCTGCAAAATGACAAACATTCTTTTTGGGATATGTGTTTGTCTGGATACATAACGTAACATTTTGGGAACCAAGAGATGTGTCATCATTATCAAGTATCGAACTTTGATGCTTCTGCTGTTGTCTGGACCTAGTTTTGTTTATAACTATCTATCATACAACACACTTTTGGCGTTGAAATTGACAAGAGACAATTGACAAAAATTCACGCCTCAGTTTCAGTTCCAATGGTTTCTCGGTATCATATCAAAAGTGGCCGCTGAAGCTATACCTACCAGAAATCACACGTTTCGACATTCAGAGAGGATGGAAAATCTAAATTTTTGTCCCATGTCTTAAAATACATTTCGGCGTCTTCTTTGGACAATTTGAAAAATCTGTAGTTTCAGTCTCACAATCAGTTCTGTACTCTCGACAGTTTCATCTACAAAACAGTTTTACATTTTCCATTGCCATGCTTTCACCCATTGGAGAAAGGCATAATCCACTTTGATACAACTTTCTCTTTTATAATTCCTTAGGATAGGGATATTGATATCATTACAAACCACTTCTAAATTCGTATGCATATTTGAAAATTCATCCAGCCAAACTTTTAAAGTTTTAGCGACAACCTAAGCCGAATATTAAATAACCCATACTTGATGCTGCTCCAACGATAGAAGAATGTGTTAAAATATTCCCTTGTGAAAGTTGAACTGAATTTAATTCAATACACTGTACAAATGTAGTTTCTTGGACATTTTTCATTAGACACGACATCGACGTTAGATCCCGTTGGACAGATGTGAAAATGGAAAATGAGTCTTCTATACGGATTAACTCAGACATAAGTTTCTGCTTTCTCTTCTTGACAGTGAAAGTGGATTAGAATGCTTCAGTGGATCAGAACACTTACTTGACTGAACTCTAAAACAAGTAGGATATGATTTGGTATTATGCCAATTTGTGCAACTGAAAACATCATAATTCTAGATGAGACCGTGAAATAAATCACTTCGTTTACAAAGCCTATTTCATACATAGCAACTTCCGGTTTCATAGCTCTACCTGTGTTGATTATGGACTTTGACGTCGTTTTCATAAAGTTGAGGAACTTTGAATGAAATGACAGATTTTGCGAAATTACATAAATCATAAATCTGGAGAAAGTCAGGCAAATTGACCAAGAGTTATGGACCAAAGGAAAGTGTTGCCAAATTAGTCATTCAGGGTCAAATTAAGCCTGGAGGTAAAAAACGTAGATGGAGTAAAGTGGATTATATAAATTGGAGTACCCTACGATGCCCCAGCAGCAAAAAAATAAACTGATGCTGAGAGAGGTACCCCCCACTTTTTCACTAAACTTTCACCACTGCCAACTTCTCTTTACATTCTCAACTTTCCCTTACTCCTTGCTTATTAACGAATCACATCACTGCAGGGTTGCACTTAAGATTTTGCATTTGAGGGTCTTTGACGCCCAAACTGTGTGATTCAATGATTGTAAACTTGATTTAGATCATTAACGTTTCTTTCCAGAGTCGTCACAAAGCATTAGGGTGCATTCAAACTGTTTTTCATAAATGTCGCATCCTTCTAAAACCTAGAAGACTTTTTGCTCTCTGTATCGTCAGGTCCGCCTGCACTAATCAGACTTACATCTGCACTTTCTCATCGCCACACTCACAATCGTGTCACAATTGTGGTATGACCCCTTCCCACCATAGTAATAGAAATCAGTTAATGAAACACCTATGTTGTGAAAGTTGCTCCTTTGAAATGAAAGTAAAAATGACTAAACGGTCACCAACGTCGACAAAACACCATAACATATTTACATCTACATTAATTGACAACGTTCGGAAATAAAGTTTAAGGCTTTTACATCAAACAAGTGAACAGACATTCCAGAAGAAGTACTTTCATCGTGCTACTCCACTTTTACTTTGTTCAACAAGTGTATAGTGTACCATTCCTAGAGCTTCTCTCCATGAAAGAGTAACGTACAATGCATCGTTTTGTAATCGCAATGGGGAGGCATGACTATCACCTTCCTAAAAAGTTATTTGGTTCATGTCTAAAAAACAACTCAAGTTCCAAATAGGAGAAACCGGTAAAAAACAATAGTAAAAGTTGTAAATTTTAAATGGAAGTAAAAAACATGCCTTAATTAGTTCAAAGAAAGCAAGAAAACCGGTCATGAGGAATCGCTGATCTAGAAATGTGATTCTAAGCTTTTGTCAAATGAATTTTCGGCGTTTCCATCCCACACTTTTAAATGCATTAGATAAAGTCTTTCTTCAGGCGCAATTCGAGTCTGAAGAAATCCTGGTTGTGTCTCCTTCACTTCCAAGCTGGAAACAGAGTATATTATGAGGGTGGATTGGTGATTCTGATCTAATTTTGGTTAGCTTCAATTGTGCTTTTTTACTGTCGTCAAAATTCCTTAAAACTTATACTCTCGTCGTCCTCGGCAGACTTTTTGAATAATCCTGTGTCCCAAAGTTTAGTGTGAAGAAAGTAGGGCTGATTTTAAGATTTTGCATTCTCCCAAATGAGAGGTAAAATAGTAAAATCGATAAACAAACTACTTAAACAATTAGAGGAGCCGCAAAATAAATGTTCTACGTTTACCTCTCGCACTCTTGTCTTGCATGCTATCCCTCATTTCAGAAAAATGATTTCCATAGAAACTTTGGCCCTCTGGCGAAAAATTCGGCGGCGTCGGTCTCATCACCTCACCCGTCTTCTTTTTATGTTTCGACTATAAACACAAGCAGGTCATATGTTTCAGTAGGGGTGCAATACAATTGCAGAGGATTTCTTCGGGAGAAATGCAAAAAAGCGGAACTTTCTAATGTTAACTTTCTCCATACTACAATCCACTCCAAAACAAAACTGTCCTCTCCTCATTCCATTTGATGAAACGTGGCTTTCACCTATGAAAACCGCTAAGATGCATGGTGATAAAGTTGGCCTATTATCACCATTCATTGAGACATGTTTGCTACATAGATACTTTGTCGCATCTTTATGAAAATCCATAGACTGCTATTCACATTGTTGATGTTAGATCATTCTTGGATTTGCAGAAATAGATAGAGATAGAAATAGAAATAGAATAGACAATTTCTATTGTCTATTCTAGAAATAGAAATAGAATAGACAATAGAAATGTTTTAGTACAGGCAATTCTTTTGAAAATCCATCCAAGTTTACAGTACTTCTGGTTTTGTGATACAAAAATTGTTGAAATCCAAAATACAACAGAGTGAAAGTCATGAAATGACCAGATTAAGCTTTCATTTTTTTCCAAGTATAATGCTCAAAAGCCATAAGGGTGTGAGAGAGTAGATAGGTTGCAAATTTTATTTTATGTCCATTGTGGACTTAAATCCCCAAATGTCCAACCGAAGAGAAAGCAAGTTGCTCTGGCTCAAATTTGTGAGGGGTCAAAAAGAGGGGAAGTGAAGATGCACTGTTCCACGCCCGATTCATCAAGAGATGCGTTGTTGATTACGAGGAAAAACCACCCTCTGAAGAACGTTTTGATGGGATCCATTAAGTATTGTGGCTCTTTGACGCCCAATTTGTATTACTGTACATTTATATTTTAGTGAAACAGTTATGTGCGGGTCAACCCATCCAAATTACCCCATTATTTTTACATCCCTAAAACTGTGCAGTTGTGGAATCCATAGGGCTCATTAGTCCGAATTCTTCTGTCGAATTAAACTATATCTAAGCTGTAAGATACAGAATATGGATCTTGCAGCTTAGATATATTCATTGATTTCACAGAATCACGGAAATTTTTCGGATTAATTCAGGCTGTTGCGAAATGAATTCTGTTCTCATAAAGCAGCAGGCGGTATTCCATTCCCTATGAATATTCCAAGTATCTTTATTGTCCCTTTCTCCTGCAAAAACGCTTGAAAGCGGGGATGTTTTTGAGGATTTGATGTCCAATTTTCGTGTATTTTAGGTAAACGATGAACAGCCACCTGAGAAGTCTTCCTTGTTCCACCGAAATGCCACCGTTTGAAATTGAGTGCGTGATGAAATAAACTTTCAACCTCCTACCTTTTAAAGTGAAAGTCCATCCAACTTAACAATAAAATTGTGTCCTAATTTACTTGTAAATAGAGAACGTTCACAAAGTTTAAAGTGTCTACCTCCTAGCTGTGTGAAAGTCGTGGACCTAAGGAAACTGGGAAAAAACTCTAGACAAGGAAAAAGTTGCACTTGAAGTTAAAAGACAGGCCTTAGGCTGAAACTAAGGCTGGATCTTGTTTGCAATCCCAGAAGAAGAAAGTCCGAACTGTTTGTAGGATTCTGAAAGTCGTTGAAAGTGGAATGTCAAGGTCAAAGTTCAATGAATGTCAATCACAATCCCTTAAGCTTTCATTACACGAACATTATTGGAGGTTATGAAAAAGACATCTACTTTTGATATTATTCATTAATAATAAATTTTCGGCGTGTTTCATTTACACAACTTTCGGCATCAGATCCAAATTAAATGAAGAAGTGTAAGGTAAAACATTTTATATTTGATTTTGACGCCTAAAAAACTAGTATTACTTTTATTATTAGTAATAGGAGTAACGTCAAATCGTCATGAAAAATTGACGAACTTTGAATAAAATTAGGTACCTAAAGTTTGAATTCCGCTTACCCTGGGCCATCCCTACCCCCATGCGCAATGAAATACTTTCAATAATTACAGTATGCAAAAAGTTCATCAAACTATTCGCGCGTATCCTCCAAAAGTTTGCAAGCATAGAAATCCAAGTTTAAAATCGTAATTGTACCTTTTGTCGTAGTCGTGAGTCAGTGCATGTTAAACAAACGGAGGAATCGAAAATCACCAGACCAAAACTGCAAAAACACCTTATCTTTGTTCAATATTTAACTTAACTATATTTACGGCGTTTCTGTCTTTCAAACTATTACACATCAGTTGCCCCTCATTTTCTCTACTTCATCACTACTTTATTTCCTATACACAAAAAAGCGTGGAAGTTTCATTACAACTAAATTGCGGGTTTTCGCTTTTTGGGAATTACGCAAAATTTATGCTTTCACTCAGATGTAAGACTGTCATCATATTTCATTTTTCTACTTGACTTCCATATATAAACAGTCAGCTTCTTTCATTCAATAACCACATTTACATCCCTTAAGTGGGTAATAATGACGTCCAATTTGCAACCTTCAATCCTTCACCTTCACTTAATTGCAATAAAGCTTTCTTCACGGAGTATCTAACTCAAGTGAACAGAAGCACACTACTTTCTCCACTGATGAATGAGTGCCTGAAATCTCATTTTGTTCTTATGGCTCGTGGAAAAACACCAGTGGTCATAGCACCTTCTTTACCACATCGAACAGTTGAATCTTTTTAGAGCTTCAAAGCAAAGGGTTCAACTGAAGAGAAAGCACGTTGCTCTGGATCAAATCTGTGAGGGTCAAGAAGAGTGGAACTGAAACTGCATTAATCCTCGCGCGATTCAGCAAGGGATGTTTTGCAGATTCTCAAAAAAATATTTATTGGTTACTGTCCTCTGAAGAAAGTTTCGAAGGGATCCATTCTCCAACGTCCAATTTGTATTTTTGCACATTCATTTTAATTGAAATATAGCTTTCTGAAATAATTTTTGCCATAATTTCGAAAATAAGGCTGGATCTTGTTTGCAGTCTCAAAAGAAAGTCCATACTGTTTGTAGGATTGTGAAAGTCATTGAAAGTGGAAAGGCAATGTCAAAGTTAAAGGATAGGCTTTCACTACACGAATGCTATTCGATTTTCTGACATCTACTTATAATTAATAATCACGTTTCGGCGTATTTCATTTACACAACTTTCGGCATCACATCCAAATTAAATGAAGAATTGTAAGGTGATGCATTAAACAGTTTAGGTTGGATTTTGACGCCTGAAACTGGTATTGCTTTCATCGTTAGCAATTGTACACAGATATTGGTGAAACACGTAGTCATGAAAAAGAGACTTTGAATTAAATAAACCTGTAATGCTATTCCAGACGTCTTGTATGTCACGAATTAATTAGATCTTTGGATATATGGTCTTAAACAATTATTACTATACACTTGAAGATGTAGGATCTGTAAAATCTTTATGTCCTGGTAGAGGAGGGACTGTCGGTACTCCTTAGGAAGGAGAACGTAGATACGGTAGTCCTTGGGGAGGATCCTGGGAGAGGAAGGAAGTGAGAATGTGGAGTCTCTTTGGAGGTTTGGGAATAGGATGTTGGAAAACACTACTTTTATGGTGAAGTGCATCTTTTTTTACTATACTCCTATTCTCCGCACAGATTTGCATGTAACTCTACTCTGATTTAGCAACAAAAACTGCCCAATGACCTATAGTGATATGAATATTTACAGACGTTGCTATTGAAAAAATGACCCGGGTCTAGACCCTGAAGGGACTGTCCGATCGGGCTCATCTTCGAACTTAAGCTAGGATATACCCTGATACATATTCCTGCCAAGTTTCATCCTGATCCGTCCAACCGACAGACAACGTAAAAACATAATGCCACTTCGTGACATTATGTTGATGCTGAATGCTTATGTTGATGAAACATGCACTTCACCACAAGCAAGTTGCTCTGCAAATCCTTCCTCTCAAATGGACTGAAGTGAAGAGACATCATTCTCATTATATCTCCTTTCCTTACAATTGAGACGTGGGGGGAATTTAACTGTCTTTTTGTTCTACACATCCAAATTTAGTTTTCGACGTGTCCTCAATTCAACTGCTACAAAACGTTACTGCCGTATGCTTTAAAACTGTTATCTAAAAATGTCGCTTTGTTCCGATACACGGTTGGCAAGCGGAAGCGAACAATTTGGCAAGCGGAAGAAAATGGCCAACTTACATTTTGTGAGGGACTTTGACGACCATCTCGATGCATTCTGTCGGTTTCAATTTTATACAGATTATTGGGACCTCTACGGGAAAGGCCTGTGTGGTTAACATTATGAATTTTGCCTAACTGACATTTGAACAAAAGTGCAGCTTGGCTACAACTAAGATGAATTTTTGCATTTTTTACAGAGAATTAGAATTGGAAAAAAATGAATTTGTGTAAATCTCTACTTTTTGAAATTTAGACGATGAGGCGATTTAGAAAAAAACATCTAAAAGCAACAAAATTCGTATGTAAAGTGAAAGAGGTTGCATAAATAAGACTGTTGTATGGCTGTATGCATGCATCGATGAGTGAGGGAATGAAGGGTTGCCAAAAACAGGGTTGAACTTTGTAACTGTGCATTTGAGGGCCTTTGACGCCAAGCTGTAGGATTTCCTGATTTTAAATTTTATTTTGATGTGAAACCAGCTTCCAAGTAACGTGAAAGCCGCACAGACTTCTTCTTCAGGTCGCTAAAACACATTAGGTGGCATTTTCAACTGTTTTCTACTTCATAAATATCGCATCCAACAAAAACCTACAATAACATTTCCTCTCTGTTTCGTCAGGTTCGCCTGCACTAATCAGAGTAAAATCTATCACATTCTACATAAGTTTTTTAAAAGCTAGATATTGCACTGTTTTCATAGAATAAAGGAAATTTTATTCGGTTTGATTTAGGTTTTTGCGAGTAGAGATCTGCCAAGTTCTCTAAAAAACGGCATATCCAGCAAACCTCTTGAAAGAGAAGGATGTTTTTGGATTTGTTGTCCAGCTTTTATTCATTTGAAGATTCGCTTCACACAAATCCGAAGTAAATCCTACGAATCGCCATTAAAGCCGGTAATTACAGGTGCGTTTGTAGAATGAGTGAAACTTGTTTGGGTTTGGTTTTGCAGAAATGTTAAAATGATATTAGGGACTTTGACGTCCTTTTCGTAAAGTTGAGGAATATTGAATTATAATAGATCATTATCCGATTTGGGCATTTATCACGTAACCGTAACCAAATTCCATTTTAAAACACCCAAGACACATTTCGGACATATTTCGCTATATTACAAGGCTATTATCAAAAATGAATGTCCACTTCATTACACCAAAAATGCTTTCACCCACAAAACAATGTGCTTTCCCTAAACTTTGTTTTTGGGCCATTTTTGAAAGAGAGCTTTTGCACAAATGCCTCTAACCAATTGAATTATCCATCTTCCTAACGAGAAAAATTCCAAGGTAGGCGATGCATGTTGGGGAACCAACCCCTTCACTTTCACCTTCACTGGAATAAATCCTCCTTCCTGCTCATATAAACTCAATTGAAAAGTAGCACACTTTCTCCCAAATGTCATCAAAATTTATATCTCTCCTTCCTTGAGTGCTGACACTCTCAACTTTATCACTCTCACTTGATCACTTTCAACGCTTGTTGTCTTTTTGGTATCCCCAAGCCAACCACGTTTCTCCGTATTGTTTGAGTAGCTTTAATGGAATAACTAAATAAAAAAAGTGTAATGGTAAAACTATGGACAATTTGACAAAAGGGCTTTAAAAAATGCAGCAACTTGACATTATCTATTGTGGAGGACTTGTATTGTGACGTATTTGACGTAATCTAAGTATTCATGCAAATTAAAAAATTTATAGGCATTTCAGACCATAAAAAATTACTTTTCGGCATTTTCTTCAGACAGTTCAATAAAACATGCACACTCGTTGAAGACCTCTTCATTATTTTGTCCTAAGTTTTATTTGAGACAGTAAAATATGTCTCCCACGCAGTAGAAAAACAGCAGTGCGACTGAAAATCAAATATAAAGAGAAAATATGATTGCCTTCGACGCCTAAATTGTATTTCTCAATGTTTATAATTTTCTTAGATCATTTAAAATTGGCATGAAACCATGAAAACAACAGGTACAAAAGCTGATATATGGAAAACTACCAGAGATATTGTAAACAGTGTAAACACCTCACACTGTTTACAATATGTCGGAAAACTACATAACTTTTAACTCCCCTTTTGAAACAAATTCAAACAGTCCCCCTTCAATTGATGAGTATAGGTAACACTTATCATTATCATCAACTCTTCTTATTTTGTGGTAATGTAATGTGGTATTCCCATGTTTACTGTCAACCACCTTTCTCTCTTCAGATTGTGTTAGTGCCTTTCGGAGAAAACTAAATTCCGAAGGATTGCAAAACTATTAATAATGTGGCAAGAAGAGGAAAATGACCATGTAACATTTTGTGCGGAACTTTGACGTCCAACTGGATGTATTGCATCGGTTTTTTAATACACATACGAGTAGATAGACTGTAGCTGCTGAGATCGAATCAACTAGATAGATTGAGGGATTCATAAATCAAGGGAAAGTCGGGGAAATCGGCCAAGGACTGTTGGGTCGAAATAAAGGAAAGTGTTGCCAAATTATCCATTCACAATTTAAGAAATAAACGTAAACGACATATGCATGTTGTAAAGCAGTGCAAATTTCAGTTTGACAAGGAATATCCTAGAAACGCCCCAATCAACTGAATCATAATTTATTGAACGCTGTTCGTTTTTTAACGGCGTGGAACATTTCCGCGAAAGTCGATGACGCACGATTGCTATGCATGGAATCCGGATGTAAATTCATCACAATTGGCTTAGCCTATTACAATTAAAAGTAAAGCCTATAGATTCGGAAGAGACCGAAATTTGAAAAAATGCGAACTCAACATTGTAGAAAACGTTCACCCTTCGAAACGGCACAAACTCTTTACTTTTCCCATCTCACAGTCAATCCCGTCTTCAGATTGTTATGCAATCCTCACCGTCCAAGTCCACTCAAACTTCAAATTCATTACAGGAACTTCATCCATCATGCATTAGTTCAATAGTTGCTCAAGTCGAGCACAGTCGCTTTCTCGACGTTTACTTCAACTCAATATTTATCAATAAAATTCAGATTTTTTAGCTTTTGTCTACGAAAAACGAATCTGTATGAGTCTCTACTTTTCTCTGGACATTTAGGGGATGAGACTCTTAACATTCTTTGCAGAACTTACTGACTTGAGTCTCTCCTCTTCCTGATTCAGACGATGAGGGTAAGAAAACAGACATTTGTGATCCTGCAGTAGTATGACTCCCGGTCGTGATGGATAAAACTTTTAGAATAAAGCAGAAGTTGCGACTTCTCAACCTCGTAAAATCGGAAACGAGTCATGTACCCAGGTAGGTACACAGAAGCTGATACCGTTCTGCATTAGGGGGCCTTTGACGCCCAAACTTTAGGATTCCGTGGCTTTTTAATTAAATCTAGATACATGGCGCATATGGCACTTTGGAAAACATGAAGTGATTCGTCATTAAACCTCAGATGGCATTCAACTGTATTGTAGATCATAAATATCGCATCCTAGATCTGCGTTTCGGCCTTGAGATGAAAAAATTGTAGCTTAGGCAAAATGGATTGAATTGAATTACCTTACGATGCCCTAGGAACAAGAATGTGAACTATAAATGCCCCTCTTTCTCACTAAGCTTTCACCACTATGCTACTCGTAACTTTGTAAACGAGTTACTTCACTGAAGAAAAGTTGGGTTTCAAAAAAATGCAGCACTTAAGATTTTGGATTTGAGGGACTTTAACG
>JAQGCL010000583.1:0-12742 GCA_034699605.1 Isotomiella paraminor
ATGCCAGGAGTGTCTGGAAAAGACACTTTTTTCCACTGGGACAATAAGTGGTTGTCATCAGTATCTGTCATTCTGAAGAATTTATCCTCGATATAATATTGTGTTGCGCTTGTTAGGCTTCATGTACTTGCAATAAATGACGTTGCGCACTTACAACCATCTCATCACAATTCCCAAAGGAGTACGGCCTCTCTCACATGAATGCACTCACTTCCCCTTTCCACGCTAACTTGACGTCAAATATTCAACAACTTTCCAAAGTATAGAATTTTTTTTAAAGGAAACTGAATGGTATTGACTTGACTTGCATTCCTTTTTCCATGCACAACACTCATCTGCTGGTCCCATCCTGGATCACTCAAGTCGTTTGTACATGTCGTCTTTTCTGTCAGCTAAATAAAAGTTTTATGTTATGTCGGGCTCTGTTATCGGTTTAGCTATTTTGTAATGGGTGTTATGGAGCTAATGTGGTAGAGGAAAAATGTGATGACATTGGTAGGACATTAGTTGGGGAGAAGACAAGGCATTTAGTTTGTCAAGGTATGTCTTGAGAAAGGGAGAAAGTCTGCGGGGAAAAGGTGAAGAGGAGAAAGCTAAGAGATGGTAAACGAGCATGCATAAAGTTTAATATGGATAATATTTACGCTGCGGATGTGTTTGTTATGGATGGAATGTGTGTGGTTTGTTGTTGTTGTCCCATCCCCTCCCTCTTTGGTGGATTGGACATGACAGGATGGTGACGTGATGAAAATAAAATGCATTCAGTTCACTTGACTTGGCCTATTTATGCAGATGCATTAACTCTTCCATAGCTTCCCTCTTCGGGTGTTCCTATGGTGATTCAACTTGGGATAACCATAACCAAACCTCTTTTCTTAAACATTTGCAGTGGTGGCAAGGAATGGAGACATAGGCAGAGTCGATTAGGGAACCGATATGTCTCTGTCTAATGTCTTGAGCCCTTTGAATAAACAAAAAATCCCCAGACTGATTTCCTATACTCTTCTTCCATCCCTGCTCCGACTTGACTTTAATGTGACTCTTCTTCTCTCTATTCTTGAAACCTACATCTTCCCAACCCAAGCCGAACAGAAATGCATGGCGATAAGCATGTCACTAGTAACCCAAAGGAAGAGCACAAGATATTGTCTATCTGTCTTAGGTAAGAATACATTCATAGTAGAAGGTATCTCCTCCTGTCCCGGTTGGGGGTTGATGATGATGATGGCATAGTTTCCTCCGGATCTGTGAATGAGTTGTGGTAATGGCTTACCATCAAAACCAATATTTCTTTAGCATATAGACCCGACTCCTCTGCTTTCCCTGGTCGTGACACCTTCCCGTAGTCCAGGAGGGATTGATTGCAGTAAATGCCTTTTAAAGCTTAGTTTAAGTGGAGAAAGCAACCAACTTTCACTTTGCTCTCTCCTCGTCTCCACTTTCCTTGTATCTGTTCCTGCGCTCCCTTTCCCTCTCCATTGAATTTGAATCAAAATTATGATGAGGTTTTGCCGGCGTTAAGTAATGGTAAGACGAGGGTAGCTCATAAGGCACCACATTGAGGTTTTTGGAGGATGAGGCGGATGTGGTGATGGGGTGGCGGCAGTGGTGGAGATTGGACGAATATGATGATGATGGCCCTTTCAGTCTATGTCCCCGATAAAGGTCGGTCGATCCTACTTTCCTTCCTTTCTTTAGCGACTTTTTTTTCAAGTGATGAAGCAGAGATAGGTGAGATTATACGTTCGCCCTTCTTTTCTATCAAGCAAAAGCAGGTCGAGTCGAGTTTGCCTTTGCTGAGTTAAGTTTGCTTGGAGCGAGTGAAAAGAGAGAGAGAGAAGTGAAGTCTTCATCCATTAACGACTTTTTCACGGAAAATTTATTCCAGAGAAATGAATGAATGAATCATTTTTCCACCACTCACTTCTAGTGTGGCTTTGAACCCAATCTCACGTACCGTTTCCTCCTTAAATAGATTTGTCCTATCCAGACAAGATTTAATTTAACGAATGGTTATGCACGGCTTTATAGCTTTTCTTATAGACGAGCCCAGTCAAACTTTTGGCACCCTCAATAAATGAAGAAATTATTTCCGTCGTTTGCACTTGAATAAATTAATAATAAAAATGATGAATTAGGAACCATTATGCATCCCTAATGGAAATTCAGTTTGTCATTTGTTTGTGAAATCAAGTGTGCCGCGTGCCGCCCGAGTTAACTACGTGGAATGTGCAAAGGCGTGAAAATAACTCATTCAATTTGTGACATCGAAGGAGTAAAGATTTTTCACATTGGTAGTTCTAAATGTTTGGATATTTTGTAATCATAAAGAAAGCAGAAGATAAAGCAAGATCAATTGAAGCATGTCGCTGTTGACCCATGAGTATATGGGGTGATGGCAATGAGCTAATCAATTACTAACAAGGGAGGTATGAATGAAATGACAAGGGGTAGGTGGTGTAGATGTACGGTTATGGTAGCGATTTGTTGGTATGATGTCCATTTGAAAAGATGGAGGATTATGTTTTAGTGGGGGAGGGTAAAGTGCACAAGTTGATTAACTTATTACTTCCATACTATACCCCTTGCAAGGGTAGCCATAACAACTTATGTGGCATGGATGCTTTCTCCATGCTGGACTGTTGTTGCTAATGAAAGGCAGGAACAAAGTAAATCCATAACCATCCATTTCGGATGGGCATGTTAAGCTAATGTGTATTACTCATGTGGAGTACCTCCGTTGAAGTCAGATGGCAATGAAAGGAGGAAGAGAGAGAAAGTGTACCATGTGCATGGTCATTGCGGTGCTTACTTTCTTTTCCATTCACTTTATTTCGGGAGGTTTTCTGACAGAGAATAGTGTGTTATGGTGATTTGCTTGGTTGACTTGAAACTGACTTTATCAGGCGTGCCTCCTTGCTGAGTGTTCGATGGATGGATGAACGAATCTGAAAGTGTGAATTCCAATCTTGCTAAGTGATTCAGATCATTTATACCTAGTGTGCAACATTGTGAAGAAAAACGTGGGTTGAATGTTCACTTCAAATCTTCCTGTCTGTTGGGCCGTGTTGCCCATATTGATGGACATATTAATGGTTACTTATTTATGTCGGACGTATCGTACGTTGGGATGAATGCTTCTTCCATATCTGCTTTCATCCTTCCTTCCGTTAAGATTGAAGGAAATAGCAATGGAGAAAGGCGATATCTTTTATGTTGTATCCACGTGTAAACGCATCAACGTTCTGTAATCTTTTCTTACTTTCACTTTCAAGAGAATCATACTGGTAAGGATAATCTACGTAGAATAATCTTTTCGTCTTGAAGGATTCAAGAAAATTTTCAATGCGTGCAAAGTTACTTTCACCTAACAATAAGGCATCAATCTGTCATCTGTCCAGCCCTCCCAGTATTGATCCTCCTAAAAGGTTACCACCAGATCCTCTGCCTTTACAAGCAGCAAAAATCAAATCGTTCACACCCTACAAACTTTCACTTTCGTTATTCATCTTGAGACAGGCAGGGAGATTTATTTAACCCACGCAGAATTTCGTATTGTCTTCCTTCAGTCTAAACTAATTTGTAACAATCAATCAATATCAATATGCCGTGTGCCTTGTGGTCTGCGATCTGTTTTTGTAATGTACGCATTATAATATAAAATTGATGGATTTCCATGAGATTATTGGTAGCTGGAAAAGGTAAATAACCTCCAATCGCGTAAATAAAATAAAAAGATTGTCCTGTGTGTCCTCGATCCCGTTTGACATTACAGCTATTAAATTAGGCATAAGCCTTAGTAATTTATTGGATTTACCGTTCTCTGTTGTGGAGAAACAAGAATGTATACGAAAATTGTATTCTAGCTATGAAGTAGAAACATACATAATCCTGATCCAATTGGCTTTTCCGACTGTTTTCCCTTGGTTCGTTTTTATATTCAATCACTCATTTATTCCTTGTGCTTTCACAGGGGTTCTTCTCCCATTGGCGAGGCCTGCAGAAGGAGTCAAGATAACCGAGCTAAGCGTACCCCAAACAGTGCTAAATGGAACACAAGAGCCTGTCATCCTCGACTGTGATTATATCCTCGAAGAAGATGAAACACCGAAAGGGGTAGTTGTCAAATGGTTCTTTAACCGTGGATCCACACCAGTCTATCAATGGATTTTTGGCCAAAAACCACAAGGTCTTGGGATCCTGAGGGATCGTCTAAACCTAGACTACGTCGCATCAGACCAAGACTGGGCTACACACAGGGCACTAAGCATTAGAAATCCAACCACCGAATTAACGGGAGACTGGTAAGACTGCGCTAGTTCTTTGACATTACCTAATTGAAAGTCCCCAACCTGACAACATAAAAATGAATGGAAAATTGGGGGAAAGTAAACAAGTATGTCGACGCGGATAATTTTCTTTCCAACCAAAAAATTCCAATATGAAAACACGGTATCAGTGAGTCTACAAAATTTGTATTATGTGTGGCTTGGTTTCAGGTTGTGCCGTGTCTCCACGTTTGTGAAGGATGCCATGAAGACCTCTAAAATGATAGTTTTCGGTAAGACAAAGTCAAGTTAATTTGCTCTTCACTCATTTATACATTCATTCATTGGGTCTCGGTCTCATTTGCTGTCTACTTTCTCCGCACTCCCCTCCACAAATGGAATAGATAAACAACGAAAGCAAAATAAAAGGAAAGCAAAGGAATGGAAGAGTTGAGCAAATTTTAAATTCAGGAGGTTCAGGAACAGATCCTATCCAACTTAGCCCAACATTTGCATTATTACCAGTGCAAACTTAGTTTGCTTTCTCCTTCTTTCTCTTCTGTCCCTGTTTCATGAATTTTCTCCTTTCGTCTTTGTTTTTGTACCATTCCATCACTCATCCCTTCTCTACCGTAGTTCGGGCTTGCCGTTCTTTGCTGCTGACTTTGCTTATTTTGCCTTTGGTTTGCACTCTTCATCCCAGGAGGACATCAGTGGAACGTCTACCTTCCTTCTTGCTTACTTGGGCAATCAGGTCGGCCGGTAGTCTGGTCGATTGGTACAGGGTTCCCCACCAAGTTTGCTTTTCCTGTATGTGAAAACAGCCGTTAGAGAAATGAAGATGACGATGATGATAACATCAATAGAGAACAAGCTTAGAATAATATAACAGAGGCAACATGGGTTGTTAGTTAGACAGCTTTCTCTACCCGATGCTCTGCTCTGTTTGGTTTGGGTTAGTTTGTCAGCTTATTTACTGAGACAGCTAGGAGTCATTTTGGTTGCTGAGTATCATATTTGTATTCAATTCAACACTCTGTACGAAGCAAGAGGAATGTCTATACTTTCGTACGTTCGTGGATAAGTCTTGTGTGTTTTTGGACCCATGTTTACACCAGCTTTGGGATAACATTGTGCCTAGTATTTTGCTGCTGGAAGAATATAGTTGAATAAAAAAGGCGCACTCTTATATGTAGATAATAATGCGGGTGGATGTGACAAGGAGAGAAAGCGTATTTACACGAAGATAGATACGAAGTGGACACTTTCGATCAGTGTTAATGTGATGTAGGTCAATATCACCTCTTCCAACCGAGCCAGAATAAGGGAAAAGCATCTCATGAAGCGACACTCCTGGTATTAAGACTTTAGTTAAAAACTTTTTGTGCAAAAATGAAAGTCAGCATTGTGGGCGAGAGTGCAAATCCAAATCCAAACGGTACTTTAAAAAGCTTTTATCTGGAAAATAGTACACGATACGATATGATTCTATCCTACCAAACAGCTGCTATGTTTATATAGCGTAACGAACAATTTACTCTAGTTGGACCTTTGCCAAAATATAAAAAGGCCAAGTTACTCAAAACCCAAATGCCCAAATCGAAAGGAGCAGAACCAACCGGTTTTTTGCTCTTATCCATCACATCTCATCTCATCAGATCAAGATATGATGGAACCACAAACACAGACACACCGAAAGATCCTTCTCTCCCCTTTTACAAATAACAAGGTTATCAATGGATTTCCTCTCACACTTCTTTCACCGGACCTTTCGCGTGGTGCAGAAAGCAGAAATGCCCTGCTGTCGTGATCCATAGCTTTCACAGCAATACTAATCCAGATGCCAATGAAAGCAAACAACCTTGAGTTTTCCTTTGTATTGAAATCTTATTTGAGGGAGGCTGAAACTTGACAAGAGAACAAGTTGAAAGAGAATTGCAAAGTAACAAATTCGGTAACCTTATCTCACTCTTCTGATGCCGTAATTTCTTTGGTGAAAGTTTTGCAAGCAATGCCTACGTGTTTGTTCGTATCGTAACGAGGGTTCCTAGGTTTTACTTTATGGTATTCGCTCGTCATACATATTGCCTTGATGTGATCCTGATCTTTAAATTCTTTGCAAATTCTGCGGATAATATGGACGTAAGAATTAAGGTGTCTGAAGTAAAGGAAAGGGGAGAAAACTGGACAAATGTAGGTTTCTGGTGTTAGTAGCTTTGCACTTTATTTTTCTTTACCCTTGTGTTCAGTTTTTTTGTGTTATTATGGTTACTCTGCGTTACTGACCATATATGGCGAAAATACACGGGGATGGCAAACTCTGAACTTAAGCCCTATAGGTACAAACACAAACTAAACTATGAACCATTGTTATCCACCCAATGTCCTACTTCATGGGCGATACGATGTTTTGATATAAGGTAGTGAATCCCTCATGGCTGGCCACTGTGTTGTATTAAGACCATGCTCTGAAATAGTAAGACGAGATGTCTGATGTCGCTAGGTTCTTTTCGGATTGGATTATTGCGTTCACTTTTTTTTCTTTCTCCTAACACAAATAGGATAAGGTCTGCCAGAGGCAAAGAGAGTGAAAACGTGAGTACCACCCACTTGACTCGACATGACTTGACTTGTCGACTTGCGTCCGTTCCAGTCGTTTTGCGTTTGTATCTTCAAAATTAAATTAGGTCCAGGCAGTCCCAGAAGCTTCGCAGAAAGATCTCACGGAGAGCGGAGAATGTGACAGGAAGAGGAGTAGAGAAAGTCATAGACAGGGCCTCTCAGTGAAAGTCAGGTCCATGCCATGCCACGCCACACACACATCTCGCCACTACCTCTTTTGAATACCACATCCCGGGATTCTGTTTATCTATAGCAGATTTTAGGGTTGTTCGGTTGACCTGGCATGGAATGACATAGCATTCTGTGGAAATGGCATAACGTGACATCAAGACAGGAATTATCCAAGAATAGAGGCAGAAGCGAGGACGAGCTGTTTTACCAAATATCGTGTTTAACTGAGACAAAAACATTTTATTACGCCATGTCTTCATTCTACTAATCCCCTCGTTAAGATATCCCATACAGAAAAGCAGGTGGATAGGATTTTGTGGAATACAAAAGAGGGAGGAATATCCAGGTATTAGAGTTGGTGGTGGCACTCTCGTTTATTTTTTAAATTAAAAAGTTCCAGAAAATAGTCCAAGGATGTTAACCAACTACAATAATTTATGGAAAAGTGTATCGGCTGCATGTGGTGCAAAGCGTCTAACTAAATATCTGGTTTCGGAGTCCTACTCACCGACAATGAACCCAGTGAACCAGTAACTACAAATTCTACCAAATGTACGAAAGTCAGAATAGAATTGCATTTTTCCCTTAGCGGAATTGGGTCAAGGCATATTGTAAGACGTGAAAAATATGCCACCACCATTTGCAGTAATTGGCATTATTGCATCCAACACATTTCTAGAATAAATGCATTTACGAAAGTTGGCAATGGTTTACTTGCCAAGCCATTAAGAGGTCGCAGGTGCTCAATTTGGCATCTTTCCCTTTCCCTCTGGAGTACATAAATAAATATCAACAACAGTACCAACAAGGTGATTCTATCTCTTACCTCGCACAAAAGTTCCCATTTAACTCGACGCTTCATGGTAAAGGAGAACATAAGCCAAAACGTGCAAAGGAAACAAACAAAAATTTCTCCGCAACTGTACAAATATAATATCCCAAATCAAATGGCACATGCTTTCCTCTTCCAAGATGGCGACTAATTAATGAGTATGTTTGGTTCACAGGGATACGGGATGCTTCATACTTTCTAAAACGTTGGTGACAATAGATTAAAATCTTTTGGGAGAGTCAGATTGTTACTTACGCACCTGAATGCCATGAATAGTGTATAAAATGTCGCACAATTTGGGCAGGGCTTTTCTTAACTGGTTGGTGGTGAAAGCTATATAGACCTGACTTTGGAGATGTAGATTGTTGCACTCTAGCACTATTGAAGTGCGGGTTTTATACCGAGGCAAAATAAGGGCATGTGTTATGTTATCTTTCTCTTATGACCACCAAGGGTCCAATATCCTTAGAAAAATTGTCACATTCCAAATTTTTCTCTTTTAGTTATGTCCCGTCTTAATGGCCCAAATGGGCAATGTGCTCTAATAAAAACATCTCTTTCTTCACGTTTAAAATAACTTCAAGAGACCTTTTACACTTATCTCTATCCACTCTACTTACACTTACCCCCCACTTACTTCCGTACACTCGCAGTCCTCCTCACAGCCAACCCACTCGATGAGTGTTAGGTACAACCACCTACCAACTTATATAATTTCGATGCCTACGGTACGCCTATACCCCCACGAACGATGCAGGCAGTGGGATGGAATGAAATGCAATGCATTTATTATTCCTTATCTTTTACACAAAAGAGTGAAAGTACGCAGTAAAAGAGTACATTTTACCATTTAATGCCTTTCGCCCTCATGCAGTCTGACATTCTTTCTCAGGCAAAGAATGCTCTTTTGCTCTGGTCACCCAACACCGCTAATAGTCTAATGCAAATGGCATAGCAACAGTAATAGCCTTTCATTCTGTAGTCTTTTATTTGAACTTCAACTGCTCACTGAAGGAAAAGTACAACAAGTGAATTTAAAAGTCGTCCTTTCACTCGTTAGAGACATACCTCCGTTCCCACCACAGCTTCAACTGTTGACCAAGACGGTATTGCCTCGTCTGCGGTGGGCTTTGGAACAAAATTGGTTTAGGACACGTCCTTCTAATTCCCCTTCGTGTAACCACTTACATGGATGACTATTGAAAGTGTACGTAAAACGTACACTAGCATTTAACTAAAAGCAGTAAAAAAAGTAAAAGTATAGATGCTTTCATTTTCATCGCCCTTTCTTTGTACAGCTTCCTTCAACCCCTTTACGGCTTTCTTCTCAACAGAATGCATACCTACATGCTGTTTGGTTTGGACATCTGCTAACTACGAAGCATTCTGTCAGCGCAGTACTTGGTGGTGGTGAGCATGCAAAAGCAAAGCCCAAAAGACTCGGTCTCAGTTTCAATTTCAATTCTCCAAGAAGACAATACAAAAGGAATATGTAATGAGATAAAGAGAAAATGGAGAGAGAGAGAGAAAGAAAAATAGACAGAACTGACTGTGGAAGAAAAGAAAGAAAGGCAATACGTAGGTACGTCCTTTGCATTAGAGGAGCAAAACAACAGAAGAGAAAGAGAGGAAGAAAGAAAGCAGCATTTATTAAGTTTGGCATCGTATAGCCTGAAGTACTTTAAGAGGAGGAGTATTGTGCGTTTGGATCTTTCCTTTTGTTTTTCCACGGTTTGGAATAGGAAGAATGCTTGCTGGAATTCTAAATTTTATGTTAAAAGTCAAGCAAACGGGACAATTTAAACCCTCTCCTTTTACCCTTTCTTTTCAATTCAGCCTCCTCCATCTCCATTCGTACAACTTCTTGTATTCTTCTTCATCTTATGATATGATTTTTACGACCATGGGAATTACGCAATCATTCTCCCCGCACCCCTTGTACTGTCATTTTATCTGGGGGATCAATTATTTAAGCAAGGAGTACGATGAACAAATGAATTTTAAATAATGGCACTAAATTTCTAAGTAAAAAATGGCACATGTTGAAGGGATGAAATGAATAGGAATGGAAATGAGTTAGAGCATAAAGAGGCTCTAAAACAAAACCCTAAGCGTCCTGTTTTACATGGTTTCCGTAAATGAGGAATTCCGAACCCACAGTAGGTCAGAAGATTAGAAGGGGGGCCATCATATATGATGATGCTTAACATTCCCCACAATAGATTGAGTAGAAAGTAAATGGAGAAAGTAGGTGGAAGGAGAAAGAGTATATTTAGTTGGGTGATCGTGGCATGGCCCGACACACGGTCAGACCAACTTGATAATTTCATTTACACTTTATTGTCTACACGGTACTCTTTATTGACTTTCATGTCTCCTTTGTTTGTATTTTCAGCTCCGCAAAAGGAAATGGACATTGGACTTGTGTCCCGACCCACACCAGACTCCATTAATATCTCATGTTGGGGTGAGTCAACTTTAACTAACTTTATTATTGTGTACTTACACCGTTACACCCGCACTAACATGTACTCCCTCTTTTGACCCGTGTAATACTAAGACAAGTTGAACAACTCTCATTTTATGTCCATGGCTAGCTTAAACAGGGAATCAATTCAGAGAGAAAGTGTGTTTTGTTTGCCTTGTCCAATAAACTTTCCCCTTCCCAAAAATGAACAGTTTGCAGTCAAATGTACTCCACAGGATTAATCAAATTGGTAATAAATCTTTGACTTTCCAATGAACAGGATGTAACATTTAAGTACTTGTTTGAACACTCAATACATGACGAACAAAGTGCGACTGACCTTTTAAACAAAATGCCCAAAATCTTTGTATCATGCTGGATAAAATGTATACTTAAAGTTTGTTTTATTTCAATTACAGCGACTGGAGTCTATCCTGAACCTAAGTTGACAATAACTTACGGCAGTTATCAGTGAGTGGCTTAAAACTTTCTTTAACTTTCCTCTCTTAACGACTTCTTGTTTTGTCTCGTCTCTTCACGACATTATGTGGGTGCTATAATTTTGCGTTGGTCGGAAACTTTTAGGTCTTTCCTACTT
This sequence comes from Isotomiella paraminor, assembly GCA_034699605.1. Taxonomy (NCBI): domain Eukaryota; kingdom Metazoa; phylum Arthropoda; class Collembola; order Entomobryomorpha; family Isotomidae; genus Isotomiella; species Isotomiella paraminor. The sequence continues at coordinate 10,959 of JAQGCL010000583.1, forward strand.
ACTTAGTCGCTTGGTATTTATGCATGGATGCACACATTGCTTCAACAAAAACTGTCACGTGGAGCAATGTGGAGTGGAGAGAAGAGTCTTCATTAGGATTATGGATGGCTTAATATAGTTTAAGCTGTATAAAGTGTAAGTGCCACTTATTCAGACGAGGATGAGGGTCTTTAGTTAGTTTAATAGTTCCATTATTTTTACGATTTCATTGTTTCTGTGTAGCAAGGATAATGACGGTGGAATCTTGTAGTGTAAATTCAAAAGACAATAATTTTTTTTAAATTTTTGGCACTAACTTTATCCCCCGATGCCTTTGATGCAGATGGAATGACTCTTTTAACCTCGACAAAATACCAGTGCACCCATTACATTTTTGTTGCAAGTGATGATAGAACTGAAGATTAATTTTGTGCGTGATCTCAGCAAAAACTACTTTTCATGATATGACTCTATACTTTGTGTGCTCTGTCCTCACGGCACGGCGGATACGCTTTAGCTGCCGTGTGGCTTTGGATTCAAATGAGTGCTCTGTGGGGTTGAGAAAAAAATGGTAACAGATACATTTTCTTCAGGAGGCTCGTGAGTAAGATAAGAAATGGTATCTGACTAGAACGAAGAAGGTGAAATTTTAAAACGATTCTTGTTTAAGTTTCTTGTTTTTTGTTTAGCTTATTTGCATAGGTGGAAGTGTTTGAACAGATTGCTCTAACTGAAACTGATATTCTTTGGGAGTGAATAACTTGGGAGTCTTGTGTTTGAACTGCTTATTCACACATAAGCACATAAGTTGAGTCAAAATTCGAAATCTACAAAACCCATGAAGAAATTACATATATGCAAGCGTCTTTCTCACAATCAGTTTCACTATTGACTTTGGATGTTGCACGAGATGCAGATGCAAAGCACAAAAGGGAAGAAGAGATAAAAAGTTGCAACAAAAATAGAAATGAGTAATGAATGAGAGTCAGCGATGAAAGACTATTTTGTACTGGAGTCGTAGTGTCTGTTATTAGAATCAATTATTCTTCCAGCAACATTCAAAAGACATTAATTTGCATAATAATAGACTTCACTAGCAGCGTGCAGCTTCTCTTGTAAGTTTTTTCAGTAGTATTTTTTCACGACCAGATGAAGTTAGATCTAGCAAAGCAGATATTGCTGAGTGCACTTTGTAAATGCAGCGTGTTAAATTAGAATGGCATCATCGGATAGTTTTATTGTCGTCACATTAATGGATGTGGATAATGAGATGAAAGAGTTATACATAACGTATTCTTCGAGCCTCTGTAGTACTGACAGTCCGTGGTGGTATACTTGAATTGGAAACGAAGGGTGAGATTCAACTTGTGTTTGAAACTGAACTGAAGGAGTCAAGTGTAAAAATATGTGAACAAATAAACACAATTTTAACGAATGTAAAGGTTACGAGGGGAAAAGGGATGGCCGATTTGTAGAGAAAGTTGTAGTGTAAAAGGATAATGGCCTCATTCAGGTACGGTTCCGCCGTTAAAAGAAATAAGTGTCATTAAATATTTTACCACCCATTTATTTCCATGAGACCCAAATGTTGGCAGGCGATAGAGTAGTACCATCAGGAGAACGACCGTAAAGCTAAATTGCTCCAGTATTTATTTATAAATATTTGTGCACACTCCTTCCTAAAAAACAACTCAAGAAACCGGTAAATCCACATCGGATCGAATTGGTAATCCTTTCGGTTCCCTCTTCTCTGAAAGTCGGCTTAGCGTGAAATTTGGACGAAATATAAAAATTCCATGAAGCTC
>JAQGCL010000584.1:0-12725 GCA_034699605.1 Isotomiella paraminor
TGGAAGTAATGCCTGCATTGCCCCCACGTAGCCGATAATGACAGGTAAAAATTCTGAAGTTGGCAAATCCACCGATAGAGGGATTAGGTTTATGATCAAATATGATGAGAATAATGATATAACTTTGCGCCAACATTCCAGTTTACACGTTTTTCTGCTATATACAACATGGACATCCTTCTGCCACAAATGTGGCAATAAAAGGGCAATCCACGACAGCAGGACATTCCCATCACCGTTGTACCAGTCCTTATGACAAGCTCAAGATGTGGCGGAATAGTCCTCGACATGAATATCAACGCAACTGTCCTCTCCGTCCGCAAAACCAAAAAATCACCCCCTCCTCACACGCCGCTACCTTTGTCATCAATTCGTCCACCAGGGGCGAGTTTTAGGCATGCCGGTCCTAAGAAATAGTGATTTGCTTGTGACTTTGGGTGGAATGTTGGATGGAGTTAGTGGACCTCTGGTCCATCGAGTGAAGGCGACCGTTGGGTGTGGTTCCCCCACCAACCAACCCCACTTCTCTCATAAAACCATCACCCCACTCCCTGACAAGGACACGGTTCTAGATGGACCTTGTAACGAAGAAGAGTAAGCATATCCCTCTACTCAAATTTCTCTCCCCGGTTCTTTCTGACACATGTGTGCATGCAACTCATGCAAATTTTCTTTGTCCTCCATCCATCTCCTCCTCAAAGTAAACTCCCTCCATCTCTCTCACGTGCTTGCATGCAAACTTTCTTTGTTCCTCCATCCATGTCCTATCCTACATCAAACTCCATCCATCACCACACCACCAACTAAACAATGCAGTACAGACAGACAAAATAAAAGAATGGAAATGTTCCATTCCAAAAAATAATCTGCCTGGCTGTCTACCAGCCTCATTCAAACCAACTGTGTGTGGAAGGATGTTCTTGTTACGAACTTTGTAACGAATTTTGGACGCAACAATGTGAGGCTGAGGGAAAAGTGAGACTACCAAAGTTTTTTTACTTTGTAAACTTTAACAAATTTCTTTCTTTAACAACTTTATAAAAGTCTTCAAGCTAGACTCCCTCCATTGCAATTTTTTAGTTTCAAATTTCCCTTTTAAAATTTACAGTCTTTAGGGATGTAGGTCAACTGTGACCTTTGATCCCAAAGTTACAAAAAACACATGTGGCAGAAATCGTTGCCTTCCTTTCCTGTGAAAGGAAGACTTGAAAAGCGTGTGCAACAAGGAAATGTGATTTGAAATAGACATGCCAACTGAGAGTCAAAGGAGGAATCGCAAAAGGCTGTTTAGGAACTACCTAATCATTATAATTTGTCGCTTTGTAGTAAGTGATGCGAATAAATATTAAATAGCCTGACATATGTCAACAAAAGAAATTGTGTTGCCAAATTGTGAGCGTAAGTCAAATATTTTCTCGCAAATGCGAGTTGAGGAAATATCATTTAGTACTGCGTGTAATTGTAGGAACATCCGTTTGATCGTAAAAAGAAACGCCCATCTGATATGCATTTGTGTTGATGCTAAATTTAATATATATTCCGTTGTTTCGAGTTATTGTACATACTAACTTGTACTTCCTGTATTAATGTACATGATTCACTGGATAAACAGCCACCTGAGAAATCCATCCAATCAGTTCGCTACATTTTGGGTTTCAGAACACATATCGTTTTCGTTAAACAAAAGGATAAGCAGTCAGTCGATTCACTTAAATACCATCAACCATCACAAATCAAGTTTTGATTTGAGAAGAAGTGGGATTAGTATGGAGGTGGAATTAGAGAAAATAGTTCCCAATGCCAACTTTATATTTTATGTTGGAGGTGTTGGAGTTACCGTCGTGGCATCATTGGGAATCGTTTGTAATGTCCTGAGCGCCGTGGTAATGTATCAACGTCGTGGGAAGCTGTTTGAACTGATCTTATTCTGCCTTGCCATCGGGGACCTCATCCTATGCCTCGTCGGGCTACTTCTGGGTGCCTTTGTAATGTCCGTCTACGCAGGGGAAGAAGGGTTTACAACTTGGATTTGCAATACAGGGGAACTCTACCTGTACAACATTGGGCTCGTTGGTGAGTCCTCATTTAAAAGCATTCATACATTGATCTTGCTTGTTGCATTTACAGGGCTGGTTCTGTCGAATGGGTTCACAATTGCGGCAACAATGGACCGTTTGTTGTCTATAGTGTCTCCTTTTCGAAAGTTGAGGGACTTTTTTACGTATCGAAAAGCGTCTGGACCATGGGGATGACGTTTGCATCTTACTGTGTGTACCTAGTTGTCACTGTCGCCACCCGTAGCTCTCGTCCTCCTCCAACCTCCAAGTATGCCTGCCTTCTTCCGAGCCAAGGTCTCCGCATTTCCGGGCCATGGTTCTGGGCGCACGTGATTTTGGCAAATTTTGGCCCTCTTGTGTTACTCCTGTTTGGAAATTTGGCAATTGTGGTGGCGATACAAATCAACCGATTCAACCTTCGACAGCACGGGATACAAGTGAAGTCCGTGAAAATTCTGCTTACCATCGTTGTTGTTTTCTGTCTATGTAACTCGTTACGTATACGGCTTTTTCGCAAATGGTTGCAGCTTGATGGAATGGAAGCCTTGGCTGTCTCACATTTCCTCCTAACTCTTAATTCTGCCGTCAATTTCTTCATTTATTGTTTGTACGGGAAGAAGTATAGGGGTCAGTTGAAGATGATGGCCAAAAAATACTTGGCCCATGCATATAGTCAAATACCTCTCAACTTTTGAACAAATTGAGTTGACAGAATGTTAATTAATTGATGACTACGTATGTATACCTGTCATGTTGAATAATTTATTAGGCCTTGCAGATTAAATAAACAGTAAGACAATACGCCGTTGACATTTAATCTTATCGACAAATACAGCATCGACCGACTTCCCGTTGATTTTTCTTTCCAGTACAAGTGATTTCAAGATTTCTCATCTCACAGTTCATCCATTTTGTCCTTTTTTGTCGTCGCCTTCAAACCTGTTAAACGGTTAAAACGATACTGGAAATACTAAATGCCGGCACTGGAATGAAAAGTTGTGAAAATTGGTTCTTTGGCGATGACTCAAATAATTCATTATCTTATCACCGTACTTATGGATAAGGTACAACCGATGACAACATACAAAATATATAGAAATGCTCTTCATTTATTTCCTATCGTCTCCTTTTTACGTGGCTTCCAAACACAACAGCTACACTTCTCATTCCTCCCTTTGGGAGGGCAGCAGACACCGCCTGGACAGCTGTCCACTGGATCCAAGGGAGCGATGGCTGGCGTTGGCATGTCCATCCTTCGGGCACTGGGTTTGTCATGTGGTTCATCCAGCGCCTTGTGCTGGAGCTTCACTGTGGAGTCCACGTTCGCTTTGACCCTTCCTTTACTAGAGTCCTCGGCATCCTCACGTGCTGAGGACCCATCCGCCCGCCCACCACCGTCTGAAATGAGTGGACCATATAGGACTTTGAGAACCAGTGGACCACAAAGAAAATGGATAAAACTAAAAATACTTCCAAAGGCTCCATCGACAGCATCTTGTCCATATGCGAGGCAGAAGAGTTGAAACAGCGAAACTATAACCACAATGTTGGCACCAACCATGATGAATAGAATAACTTTTAGCTGACAAATGTTCTCTTCTCTGTTATGTAATGCATGTGTCATGCAATTTACAGTTGACAATGGGCAATTAAATTTAAATTAATGAGTCCTTGCATTCCAGAGCATTTGAATAATGGAGACCAAAAACAGCATAGAGACAATACGCCGGGCGAAAAATCTCAAACCTACGACGGTGCAAGGACGCCTAAGTGTCCTTTCCATGTTTCCAGAAGCACATTTATTCGTTATGCGTATGTTATTTGGTAAGATGAAGGTACTCTGACATACGGTAGATTTAATTTATTTCCAGTTCAACAAAGAAAGTGTGTATTCTAGTACGCAACTATACACGTTTGGCAACTGCACCTTAATTATGACGTGCGAATCCGATTGGATACCCTTGGTTATCTGGTAGAAAATACGGTAAGTTAGGTATTCGTTGGTAAAGTAGAACCAAGCCTTAACCTTTAGCTTTGCATTCTGGCGTTTCCATCATTTTGGCCGTACATTCTTTGAGAAAGGTGGATACGTAACGTGTATTAAATGTTTTGGAATCCTTTGCCTTCTCCTCAGCTAGATTGAACAGAACAAATGGTTCTTATAATAATACTGTGTTGGAATTTGTCTCACCAGTGCACGCTTTGAAGAATTCATAATTGCAATATCCAGCAGCTGGATCAGAATGGGCCCTTGATCCCCCTGCGCCCGGTTAACATGATGTATTAACTATTACCGCAATCAAGATCAATAGAAGGCTGAGCTTATTCATCCTTTAGTCAACGTTCAGCTAAATATGAAACTGTGGTTGTTGTGTGAAATGACTGTAGTCAATAACACAATGTGGCATGACTTAAGAAACACAAAGGGCATAAATCAATTGTTATTAATTGTGCGTCAAAAACAACGCCCATTCAATCAACCTAAATGGATGTGGGAGCCACCCTTTCAACATTCAATGTATAGACAAGGGCAATGGAAAATGCATCGAACAAAACATTGTGCATAGTGTATAATCCAATAATGATTCAAAACCATATATGCTTGACATACATTGTACTAACGAAATTCATACCGCTAGGTCACATTAGGGGTGCATACACAACCAATTGACTCAATTAGGCTGTTATGAAAATGATGGCAATTTAAATCAATTAAGCTTAAAGTCATCATTATTTTGATGTTCCTGCTACACTGCTTCTGCCAAGTAAATGCAATTGGCAATGCAAATATTCTTTGAGACAGAAATGCAGAAGGAAAGTTTTACTGCCCCAGTCTGGACCTTGTCACCTTCAATGAATGCTCACTACAATTTATGGTCAGAATCAATGCCAACCAGACACCAATTAATTGGTCAAGAAGACACCCCATCGTGTTGTTGGTTCCATGCTGTTCAGAGTCGTGTAAGACTAAATCTACTACGCTACTCATTTCTCACGCATTTCATTATCCAAGTTAAGGATAAAGGAGCTAGTATATTGCCGTATTATACCTGCGTTCTTAAATTATATTCGGAAGTTTTCCGTCTTTTGAGCTAAACAATGCCGCAGAGGAATGGGGGAATAGTTGTCAGGGCCTTTGACACTAATTATCCGGGCACAAAACGTTTATGGACTCTGTCACTATACATGTTACTCGCGGTAACTGCGATCTATACTCTCCATCTATAACAAAGCAATCGGACACCGTTGTCTTCTGAATTTCAGTTGCAATTGGAATTGTCGTCACCATCAAAGCTTTCCAATAAGACTACCGACACAGAAGCATTCGTTCGCTCCATTGTGGGGCAACTGTGGAAGGAGAGACAACAGTCGGACACCGCCAGAGTTGAAGGTATTGAACGCAAGGTGCAACGATTGGTCACTTGTAAGTCGAGTTTTAAAAGTGGCGTTAATATAACGTGTGGTTGAAAACGCAATTTTCAAACTTTTTCGAGCAGCTGCGGAAGGTTTCGTTGCCGCCATGAATGCCACAACTCTAAAATTACGGAGCCTGGAGTCTTCAATTCTCAAAATTGGTAACTTGTCCAGTAGGACGGATGTCGCAAAAGTTGGTAATGACGACCTTAGATGGAGAAATCTGTCCCAGCTTGTCTACCACAACAAAAACACCATCAACGTTGTCTCAAAATATGTGGACCGGGTAAGTCTCGTCTCAGTCCATTATGTAACACAGTTTATCCATATGGTTTTTGGCTAACCACAGATGCATCCGATTGATTGCGGAGGTGTCTTGGTAGGGGCTGCAGGAGAGTTGAAATTTGAGGCTCCCACATCGGTTGACTACAACTTCACCTGCGTTTGGACGATTCGAGCGGAAACGTTTGAACGCACAAATGTGACACTCTTGGAACACAATTTGGCAGTTTCGAAGTCCAAACTACGTTTGACGGGAATTACTGACATGCTTTATGACGCCCCGTTCAATGCATCCCTGTCGCAAACCATTTGGTGAGCGGCATTTGAAACGGAATTCATATATAATGAACCTCTGCGTTGTAGGGACGGAGGAAGTAAAGGCGTGTCGCACTCATTTTCTGGATACGGAGTTATTGTAGAACTAATCGGGTCAGGAGGTGCTGGAGCTCGATCGAAATTTCATCTGATCTTTTCAGGGAGCGGCAGCTCCAAATTTTGGGCTGGGCGAAACTTTGGGAATTATCATTTCAACACCTTGAATGGAACCGCCACTCACAGAAATTATAAAAACGACGAGCGCATGAGCTTTGTGATTACCCCGAAAGGGTCCACGGATAGGAGCGTGACTCTGACGAAACGCTTTTTTGATTTGGAGAAATGTGACGAGATTGGTGGTTGCGATTTTTTACGAATCTGGAGCATTGGGTCGCAGAGTTTGTTGGGACACAAGGATTATCGATTCAGGTTATCTAACATTACTATTGGTTCTGACATGATAGATATAAACGGTTCCGCTGAAACAATTTTTCTTCAGGTTGTGTGGAGCAACAGACGTGACAAGCTTGAACAGCTCAACCGACAACGTGGGTTGGGTTGTCATGTTCCACAGTGATGGAACGAATGTGAAACGAGGATTTTCACTGGACTTTGAATCCAAATATGAAGACTAAAGTAGTTCAACCTAGTATGGTGGTTGAGGAGAGAAATTGATTTCGGATTGACATATGTTGAATAGATTGTTATATCTAGGATAAACCCTCACCCCTAAAACTGTAGCTGCACGCACTCAATTATGTTTACCATCACTTGAAGTGGGGCAAACAGTAATTTCAATCAGCTCATTATCACACTAGCAATCAAATAAAGTTTATGTAATGCTTCTGAGGGTGTTCTACATGCCTATAAAGTTGAGTGCGTTAGAATGGCGAGCAATTGTTTTATTTCCACTTTCAATTCAGCGACCTTGCTCCCAATGACAAGATATTTTTCAGCAACTACAACAACCGTTGATAAATTGTCTACACTTTGTAAGTACTCAAAGCCATATGGAGCCCAATTTAATCACGAATTAACGATACATGCGTATCAAAGCTGTATAATGCTTACCGTATCATTGAATATTATCAAGATAAGGTTAGGTTTAATCGTTTAACAAACCACACAACACGTTTTCTCAGAAAAGCATAAAATGACGCAAATCCAAAACCTGGACATCCGTCGTACGATGAAAAATTAGGAGTCGTTGAACCTCGAAGCAATTTCTGACATGTCTACCTTATGATGTAATATGCTACGAATCATCTTCATTCCGCTATCATTGTGACGCCTAATTTTTTTGTCAAATTAATTAGATTGGTCGATAAGTTCATAATTTAAGTATAAATTGCGTAAACGTAAAAACCCAACAGAGGTTTGATGGAGAAAATGGGTATAAAAACGCAGAGAAGGTGCACTAACATCACCAGATCACTTCATCTCTACGATCCCGCACAATGTGGAAATCACTTTTGATTCTTTGCTGCCTTGTCCATGTCAGTACTCAACGCTCAGCCCTAAAAAATGATGTGTCTGGTGGTAAGTGGTAGTGTTTGCTTAGATCCGTCGGCAAAAGAAAACTAGTAGCTAAAATCCTACATTTGGTCTCTAACAGCTGTTCCGATAGCTCAAGCACCTGTCCGTTGCGTTGGACAGGATGGAGGGACCGGCATCTGCGGTTCAGTGCTCTACCCCTGCTCCTTGGGACATCGCCGCTTTAGCATTGACTGTTTGCTTAACGACCTTGGGATTTGCTGTGTGGTTTAATAAATAAGGATAAAATGAACTTCACTTAAACCTACAGGGTCGCCCTTACAATCAACCTTTTCCACAAACTTAAATTAAATTTAAATTTTCAACAAAATAATAAATAACCTGCAAATTAGTTTTTAAGCATCTTAATATTTAAGTGCGAAAACCCCTCCTGTAGCAAAATTCTGAGCAAAAACAAATCGAAACTAACAGCAAAGCACATGCCCAACCCTGAAAGACGAGATAGATTCCTTGCGAAAGGGACGTTCCCTTGTCGTCATTCGTGTTCTGGGCGGTCCCGTATTGATCAGCCAGAGCCCGTATCTTGTTCGCTTCTGCATACCTAACTAGCAAATCGTGAATTCCATTTTCGATCAGCTGAATAAACCCGTTGGACACTGGTTGTCTGGGGGGTAGTTCCATAACCCACCAAGTTGGTAAAGTCAGCTTATCGGACCCAACATGAATGTTACGGAGTTTCCCAAGCGGTGAATTTTTGATAGCCAGCAAGGTGATCTTTGGTGCTAGATACACCGTTTTCCTACATTCCAATATCTCTGCCATAGTCATCCTAAAAACCATTGCGGAAACAGAAGTTGAACTTGATTTCCCAAGTGCCGCCCACACATCGCTTTTGTTTCGACTTATTGGGTCAGCGTAGTAAGGAACAGTTCTGGCTCTAAGCTGAAGCACCATCCAGCAAAATCGCAGCTCGTTTATACTGGTACGCATATAATTGTGGAATAACCGACCACTGAGCAAAGGAAATAACTGATACCCATAAAGGTAACTCAGTAGGTTCCTTTCGCGCAAAGCTGTCGGCATTGGTGCTGAAAAGAAGGCAAAACAGCTTAACATAGCCACCCTGTCGCCTTTATTGACGACAGGTACATTTTTCATGACGGTATGCATCCTGACAAAATGTTCGTCTTCGACCAACTGTTGCATGTGACTCGTAACTGATGTTGAGTCGTTTCCGGTAGGAAAGCCGTCTTCCTCGCACAGTAAGTCCTACATTCAAAATTAGCTTAGGAACCCAATTCTATAGTGTTCGAATGCCTTTCAAACGACGTACCTGTAGTTTATTTGGACGGAAACGGGGTAAGGGTGCAGTTAAACCGGTTATAACAATCCCCTTGTAACAATTGGCTAAAACTGCGCACATTAGAATCCATATGAAAAGGAGTACGACGGTCGGTCTGAAACAGTCAAATGGTTGCATCAACTAATTCAGTCATGTTGAATGGACCAATGGCCACCCAGAAACACCAATCCTTACCTTGCGCGCTGTGGAACATTGACCCCTTGCTCTACGAGAATCCCAATAATTGCACAAATCGATATATTTGTACCGCGCCCCCTCGCGAGAACCTTCACCCCCGCAATGACTACCGCCGTAGAAGTACCAAGGGCAACCCAAACTCCAGTTTGGAATGGCTTTTGAAATATGTAGTACGCGCTTACAGCTTCCTCGTAGCAGGAGAGAAATCCAAACCCTGTTTCAGAAAACTCAATAATCCTCGCCCCGCCAGCATTGATGGCTGTCGATAGTTTGATAGATGCGGCAGAACACAAAGTGAGAGAATCGACCGCACAATCCGTGGAAAACGATACATTATATCGTGACAGGACGTGAAAAAGGATGAAATTTGGGGCATGTTTTTGAGCAAAGGGATTTCTGTTTACCAGCGAAGTTTTCTGCAGGTAGTCTAGCGTGTTCCAGGCGTACCGAATCTCAGAAATAAGTTTAGGTTTTGGCTTTGATGCAACATTCGTTCTTCGGCACATAAACATTGTAGCGTATGGGATTATCCCTGGAGTGTCATGATAACAGAATTCGTTGACGAATATAGGCTGGTTAAATGCGTCGTCACCGCCATTTCTAACGAAGAGAAAGGAGATGCTGAAGATCCTCATGGACCAGCCATTTCGGTCCCTGTATGGGTGGTACACTGGCTTTTTCTGAGCCCTGAAAAGCCCTGGTGTAAGCCAACTCGGAGGGATTACAAATATTTCACAGTCCCACCATCGAATACGTATGCCGAAGAACAATTTATTGTCCAAATAGTCATTACCGAAAAGATGAACGGAATGTCCCAGAACCATTGCGAATTCCTTTCTATTCTCCAAGGGTACAAAAGCCGCGGGGAGTTGGAGAATAACGTTGATACAATATGCCAACAGCTTCCCCGCCTTAGTTGGCAATATTGGCTTCCTTATCCGGCTCCAGGCGTTGTCGTATTGCGCCATATCCATAATTTTTTCTTTAATGGCTGATACGATGCGTGGAGGTTGTAACGCAGTAGATATCCCATGGTGCGTCATGAACAACCGGTCGGATCTGTCATCCGCGGGGTATTCATTGGAATGGTTCCATCCATATGCTACTAAATGTGTTACGCAATTGGGTGGAACAATGCTGTAAAGCTCCATGCTCAGTGGAGAAAATATTGGTGGGAGAGGGGGCAACCAAAACTGCTGTACACGACAGATTTATTAAAGCGGCGGATCCTTGGATATTATTCGGTATTGCCAAGCTAAAACTTGACTGGGTCAAACCTTGGCTTAACCTTGCCGAGTATAGTATCATATCGCGACGGGGATCAAAGAAAGAGTTTGGTTGCCGAATTATCTCTCTCATTATCGTTCAGCTTTTTGCTATTTGTATAACATGCATCCATGAACTCTTTCCTTTTCTGATCGCTTCTCCAGCGTAAACATTTTTGCCAACTTTATGTAACCAAACTTTTGGGTGGTTGGGTTACACTTAGATAATCTGATCCTTTGGAATGGTTCTGAATTGACAAGGTTATGATGAATTATAAAACGGGGCCACGTTGGTCTGTAAGGATGTGAAATGGAGTTGGTCACAACTCATTTAAATGGGGCATAGCCTTGAAGATTTCAGTGACCATGAAGTTAGCACTAACTGACGGATCGAAGGAAAATACCGTAACACCACTCGGATATCTTTGAAAATGTCGTAGACTGAACCATGCTTGTAATCATGGCTCAATATGAGACAAACGTGAAGCTTGCCAATGTGTACGTATGGAAGAGCGAGGTACAGTTGTAACTATGTAACTTGGGTCACCAATTTTTATTACTCAGGAGAACTTTTCCTATGCCATCGCCATGTTAAAAAGCGAACTTTTGCCTAGTTGCCAAAACGTAGTGTTGTTGATTACTCTTGATATTGATGCATGTTACACCGACGGAAATAAGTGTTCATAATAATAATAACCAACCCGCATAATAATGCATAAAAATTGCAAATGACCATTAGTACGCACTTTGCGTTTAATCCTTGTAACCTCAAAACGTTTAGTGTATGCCAGTACATTTGGAGAAATAATGCATATGCAATTATTCTTCATACGGTTGAATGCATAGACCAACGGGTTGACCAATCATCATAGCTCCACACTCGAGTGATGGTCCGCATGGACACATATTTGGGAATGTTCCGTTTGTCTCCTTCAGATGCACAGCGCAAAGCATGTTCTCCCGGAGAAGCGGCCAGCAACTATTGACTACTGTGCTCAAACATATGGGATTAGGCTTGCTACGGTAAACATTTAGATCAGTCAAAACATTTGCGTTTTACCACCGAGCGACTTCACGCAACATTGTTCTTCAGGGCATGGATTATGAACATCACAGACTTGAGAAGCTACTCAGAATAAAAGCACAAATCAATTTAAGGGGTCATTGTTCCTCAATTCTCAAAATACCCCCTGTTGAGATGCTCAGAGCTAACAGAAGAAAGAAAACCACTGGCTTCCACATTTTTGGTAGACGGTATTATTGAAATGTTAAGGGATTGTGTCGGTGCTTCACTCTGTGTCTTTGTCTGTGTCTGAAGTCTGAGTAAAGTTACAAAACTTCAACTCATCTTTATAACTGAAGATCCGTCTATCTGACGCTGAACTTCGAACCCGATCGTACGGGATGATATTGTCACACGTGGAGTAAACATGTGGTGTACTGCCTTGGTTAGCGTACCGACAACACATTTTAATTAATGTATTTCCCAACTCATCAGATCCTTACAGTATTTATTAATTGATACCTGAAAATCAAAACAGAACACTGCAATACAAAGATTCCGATTACTTTTCCCATCCACATTCAACAAAGCCATTTTTAGTTGATTTTCACTGCACCCGCTTCAACTTTAAGGAGTTGTTATGTAAGCGGTGATCGATGGGTATAAAATTCCTTTCTTGGTCATGTAAATCTAAATAAATTATGAGAGATATATTGCGTATAAATGTCATCCGCTTGGATAACCTGGTCTGGTAAACCTATAGGGAAAGTCAATTCTTTAAAAAGGCAACATTTTGTTGGACTGTGAAAGATCAATACTTTTGCCCCATCTGAAAACCTTGTAGTAATGCCCATCGATTTGGACGAAATTGTGTTCTTATAGCTTCACAAACGGAAACAGAACACAGAGGAGCAACATGGGTACTATTTGGAGTGCCCTTAATATCCAACGGTGGGGTAACCAAGGTACTGACTCTTTTGACCCTACAAGTAGGCAACCAAGAACGGAAACGTACTTTACTTGGGACGGTAACTATTTCGTCCGACACGCAATCCGCCTTATGAACATTACAGCTCTGTTCGTACCACACCTGCTAACTCTATCGTCAAAGAGCACGTCCTTGTTAGAAGTTGTGGCAGTCGTGGACGGAGGATGGAAAGGATTGAATGCCCTCATGGTCATCAGTCCATTCATGACTACGTCTCTTTTCCTGATATTCTTGTTCGGGGGCGGTAACAGTTTCAGTCTCATGATCAATGGAATTGCTGTTGCCGTGTCCATCTTCCTCTCTCCAGTTGGCTTCGCTCTCAGCCAGAGAGAGTCTCGTGTGTCCCTTGCTGAGCATCTCATGTATG
>JAQGCL010000585.1:0-12700 GCA_034699605.1 Isotomiella paraminor
GATAATTATAAACGATCTAGTTATCAATGAAGCCTGAAAGCATCATTTTATTTGCCATCCTCAGCACACGTATTGTACTCCGGGCATCCAATATTGATAGCATTGAATCGCTTGTTGGCTGGAATCTCCTTCGTGTCAGCAAGAGGTTTCCCTTCGTAAAAGTCTTTGGCGGCAGACGCTCCACACAGATGCTCCTTCCCCATCATCTGAACTCGGCATTCCTTCATCATTTCGGCGTCACCTGAGACGGTGTATGAGGCAGCGGGGAAGTCAAGGGAGACTCCAGCATCGTTTCGTTCAAATCCCACTTCTTGATTCTTCCCTTTGAAGTTGGGCTCAGACCAGACCTTGAAGGTCAACTTGGCCAACCCTTCAGGGACCAGGGTGGTGAGGAAGAGTAGAAAAATGAGGGATTGTTGCATCCTTGTTGACCTGTGTTTGTAAAATTAAGATTCGCTGGTTCAAATACTTGTGAATTTCGTTTTTCCTACCTTTTTTGCAAGCTGCGTGTTTGAGTGACGAAATGTGACTGGCATCAAAGTAGTGGAATATGCAATGCAGTACAGCTCGGCAAACAATGAAGGAACTGAATACAATAGGAGCATAAAGTTTATATGAATGTGACCTTGTGGTTTCCCACGTAGCAATGTGAATATTATGCGGCTGATTAGAGAGAGAGAGAGCAGGTCTGGAATACATTTGCGAGTTGAGTATAAGCAGCTTTGTATTTGGGATTCCAGAGTGTGGAAATTAATGCAATTAGTTGCAGAAAGAAGAAGCAATGTAGATATAATTGGCATTAACATATATAAACATCTAGTTGCCCTGAAATCCTAGATGAGGCACTCATTTACTTCACTGCATAAATACTTCTTTGTTTTAAGGTGCCAAGTAAAACATCCATATGGTTACACGTATGTGCTGCGAGAATGTCCTTTAATCGGAATTTGCAAGAAATCTATTGGCAGTAAAGCAGAGTTCGGTTTGACTCCGACTTCATGTTTTAAATGATGATTGGTAACTCATTTCAACAATTGTTATAAAGGACTCCAGAACAGCTGGTCATCCACGCTGCTTACGTTACTTCGCCTAGCCTAATACTAAATAGAGGTAACGCTTTGATGAGGTGTGTGAACAGTATGGTATCGCGGTGATAAATTCTGCTTAACTAAAACGATACTATAAAGTAACCTAAAGATTGTTGGCAAACGCTAGGTAGGTTCTGAATATAAACTAAACTTTTTTCATTTTTTTAAAGATTACAACGAAGACCGATGCATAAATATTTGTTTTAAACCGTTTAAATTTATAAACGCTCTTCCTGCGCGCCAATCTGATATGCTTTGGGGAACTGTGTACAGAATGTGTTGGCCCACGCAGTATGAACTTCTCAAAGACGCCGCAGATGGCGGTCACTCCAAGCGCTGCAGCCAAAAGAATCAGAATGGTTCCCACGCTAGAATTCCGTAGCGAGAGTCTATTCCGTTTGGTTATGTTTTTCCTATAGCCGACGACCCACCCAACAATCTTTCTCGCGTTTGAGTGATCCAGTTCATTATCACGGCTTGCATGTCGTTCTGCACGGCCCCACTCGCGAGGTACCACTTGAACTGCTCCGGGACCCGGGAAGTGCTGACTTTGAGCAGGTGCGACATCGACTACTGGTGGTGGGGAACATTCGGCTTTAACTTTATTTTTTGGTAAGTTTTTTGATACTCAACTATTAACCCTATTATATGAATTACATTAACCCTAGGACAATAATATTCTGCAAGCCACCTGCCGCAGCTTCACACATACCATTTTACAAGACGACGAGGGACAACGAGCTTTCAAACTCTTTCAGTTTTCGCGTGACGAACTATTTCCCCAGATCCGAAGACTAACCACTGACACTGACGACAACCCAGCTTATCTACAAGAGTTAAGTACGTCCTTTCCATTGGCCTTAATTAACACATAACAAGCGATAAATTTCAATGAATTAGTCAAACATTACATTTTTTGGGTCATAAAAAAGCCAAGCTACTGACAATCCGCAACAGTTAACGTTGATTAACGAAAAACTGTAAATAAATGTTTATTTTTTCCCCGTGATCCTGTTAGAATTTGTTGACTTGTTATTTTATTTTTATTCATTGATACCAAATAAGTTACACACGTCCAAAAAAGTCAAATTTTCCTTATGTTCTTCGATGGCAAAAGCGATTTAGGATAAATAGATTCAGTCACAAAAAGACTGCTTCATGAAAATGCTAATGCTTGTGAAGAGAAATACTCTCAACATTAACCGAACTGTTCAAAATCAGACCGCCAACAGTTGTTGGATGTAGTCATTCGCTCCTTTTCAAAACAGTAAAGTAAACATTTGTTTTTGAAGGCAATTAATTAAATACTTAAACAAGGATAAGTTTGGACATGGCAAGTCAAGTAGTTCCTCTTGTCGAGGAAATGGAACCAGACGTCGTCCATGAGGTACTGTACCATTAATTCTTATTATTATGTCAATAATTCATTTGTATCTGTTTTCAAATTTTGATGACACTTTCCCTAAGGAGCTGCACCCGGTTGCGTTGTCCTCATTGTCGTCGTCGATGAGTGTACCTGGTGTTGCACAGGGATCCGTGCCTTCTTCTGCTAAACCGAAAGAAAACGGAAGCCTTCTTCTGATGTCACATTTTGTTGTTTGCGAAAGATATGTTAACACGCAAGGTATATATTATCATATATTTATTGTTCTATTATATGGATCGCACTGCGGCAACGAACGACGTGAAAACATCAATTGTACATACGCATCCACAGCTGGAAGATGTAAGGTTCCAGTTATTGAAATGCTGTAAAACAGGAGGTCACAATATTGTGCTCGACGTTGTGAAAGAATATGACGATGTTCCGGACGGGAAGTTTCTGTTTGTTTTTTTTCTAGTTCTTGAAAACGATTTGGTATGACTCAACTTTTTATTTTTATTTTTAGTATTGATTTTTATTTTTGTAGCCGACTCTGGAAGTTTCACCAAACGAAGTAGACACAGTGGAGCATGATGACGTTTTAGAAGCTGACTCCTACTTTGAAAATACGTCCGTCACATAAGGAAAATTGGGACAAATTTGGGGAATGTCAAGACAAACTGAACGGACTTTTAAGGTGAAGAATGGAGAATTGCACATGGACTGCAACCGCAGCGTTAAAATCAACCCATATATTGTCTCATCAATCACTCTATTGGATCATTTTAGGTATATGTTGTTTTCTAATTACGTGTGTGTGACACTGTGTGCATCTCATAGACTTTTTCCATGGAAGAAGACCTCTCCGGAGGACATGCCTGCAGTTGAACGTAAGGAGGCCTGAGAATTGTTCAAGACTCTCGACATTAACTCTGTGAACGGACATAAAATTCCTCCTTCTACAACTTTACTTGGAATAAAAGGAAATAAGCTGTCGTTGGCTTTATTGGAGGTTCCCATCACCCTATACGCAGATCAAGATATGTTAAAAGACGTGTCAGAGTTCTATCGCTTCGCTGTCGTTTGTTGTATCGAAAATGCGTGGATGTGTAAGGTCATACCAGCACCGGACGTGGTGAAAGAAACGGTGACGGCAGACCAGTTTACGACACAATGGAGAAAGAAGAAGTTTCTATTTCAACATCAAACTTCTGCGAAAGGGCCTGAAGACGAGTCAATCAGCTCAACTGTCCGACTCACTTGGGAAGACCAGTCGAATGAGAACAAATTGACACCCGATGAGTTTTTCGAACGACATTTGAAAGACATGAGGTAACATTAGCAGTTTATTTAAGTATTCTCTATGAATTTATTAGGTTTATACCAGACATAGGTACAGAAGCTCTTCTGGAATATGCCGGACTCGAACCGTTTACGGCAAGGACAACTACAGGACTCACTGCAACTAAGAATGACTACTTCAACAAAAATGCCTTGAATACAAACCTTTCCATTGTGGAGTGTAGATAGAAGATTGGGTGTTTGTAATTGCTGGAAAAGCCAAGAAGCTCATGAAAGGACCATTGCATGGATCTGGTCTAGTCACAAGCTACCTGTACATGGGTTCATTTTGCAGTTCCTTTAATTGGCACATAGAAGTAATTACAAATAACTCATAATTGATGTGTATATGTGTAATATTATTGTCCATTTTTGACAGGTTTGAGAGTTTAAACTTTCTGCACTTTGGATCCCCAAGGCGCTGGAGTTGTGTGTCTCCGTTGTTTTTTGACAAGATGATTGCCGCTTTGAGCAAGGAGAGACATGGCCTTGAGGTGGAGAACGAGTGTCAGAAGATGATCATGCATTTATACGGCTCCAGGTTACCTAGTAATGGTAATTTGTGTATAATTTTGGATTGTGTGTAGACCTGGAACTATTGCCCTTCAAGCGATCCTGCATTTCCAGATTTCGACAGAGTTGCTTATCCTAAAATACCCCTTCCAGCGCCTTGTCAGAGAAATAGTCCAGGACATCAAGACGGATTGTAAGTTCCAGTCTGCCGCGATCACAGCCCTTCAGGTAGTTTTTTTGTATTGTTTGGGTTTGTTAATATTGTTATTATCCATTAGAAAGCCGCAGAGCAGCGTCACACTCATGTTAAGGATATTCAACTCGCCCTTCGAATCCGTGGAGATCGTTAGGCTCATGTTTTTTTGTATTGTTTTGACAATTTTTTGCATAAAAGATGAATTGAACTGAAAGAAAACTGAAACAAAAACTTTATAAGATGACTCATCCTGCTAAAAATTATTTCACCTACCCCAAACAACCACAATGGGACGTTGTTTATCCTAGCACCATCCTTTAAATCTCCAAAACGTCCCAGACTTATAGATCCTCTCTGGTATTTTTATGGGTTCTTTGGGGGACATTATTGACGAATATTTGCACAACCTACGGCCATCCCATGGTAATCAACCTGGGACTTAAGTTGAGGAAAAATGATTTGCATGAAATGAGGCGCAAAATACATGACAAACTCACTGCTGTTTTGAAGGAAAGCTATCATTTTTGCAAAAATCCAACAGTAAATTAAAAACAGGGGAATAATAATTGTCCAGTAAATCCTTTCCAGTAAATTAAGTGTAAATTCGCAACTTCGTGAGATTACTACTGATACATCCACACATCCAAGCCATGGGTTTATCAAGAGTAGAGAAAAAAATTTTTCGAAATAATAAAAAATGAATTGCATCAACGTCAGGGGTCATCTCTACAATTAGTAATTGTAGAGATAGAGACAGTCTTTACAAATGTAGTAATTGTAAAGACTGCAGGTGGAAACAGGACAATAATTCAGTGTCAAACTCTGCCCTTACAGAATTACTTAGGTTGAAGAAGGGAATAAATTCGGACAACATTGCAAATCTACCAAATGACGCAAGAACACTTATGATATTTGACAAAATTCCACTACAGCAGATGACACCTGGACACTAGTTTAATATAGGACTGGAAGCACAGATAAGGCGTGTAATCCCTTCTGGGCACAACTACTCGGAGATCACTTTGATTGTCAACGTCGATGGCGTTCCAAGTCCCCAGCCGCGTCGTTCTGGCCAATTCTTGCATATTGTGTTGAATGTGACATTGTCTTTGAAATTGGCATTTATTATGGTTCCGATAAGCCATTATCGTCAAATGCGTATCTAGAACAATTTGTATCTGAGTTTTTAGACTGCCAAAATAATGGGTTACGCCATCAGGAAAAAGTGCTACGAGTGAAAATAAACTGTTTTGGTGGCGGATGCTCCTGCTTGGGCCTATGTTTTATGTATCATAGGACACACAGGGAAACACTCTGGCTTCAAGTGTTTTGTGAAGTGAAGTCATATAGAACATGGGAGGGGAGGAAGTGGTACTTTCCATACGGTTGATAATGAATTAAAAACCAATGAGATTTTTCGCAATAAGGTTCATGCAGAAAACCACACTGGGACGACCGAGATAGAGAAGCTAGACTTTCATATCGTCGCCAGAGTACCATTGGATCCAACGCACCTCGTTCATATTGGGGTTACGAAGAAAATGATATGTTCTTGGTATAATGGAGGCATTGACTGGTTTCGGCTTGGCCCACTTCAAAGGATCCAGTTGACAAGAAAACTGATTACTCTAAAATGCCATATGCCGATGGAGTTTAATAGAAAACTATATAGACTCGAACAGTTTGGGCCTCTCAAGGCAACAGAGCAACGTCAGTTCTTACTGTATCAGGGGGCCTTGGTGCTACAAGATATTTTGCCGTCCAATTATTATCAGCATTTCATGGTCTTTCATTATGCCATATGAATCCTAAGTTCCCCCGGCCTATGTGACAAATACAAGGATTCCGCACAACAATTGCTTAAATGGTTTTTGCAACACTTCCCATCTCTTTATGGAGAACATAGTTTTTCCGTCAATATTCACGGATTGTTACATATAGCTAATGACTCCAAACTATTGGCGACGCTTTTAGTGCTTTTCGTTTTGAAAACCTTGTAGTTTTGGTTTTTGTTGTTGCCGGTTCTTATTCCCTTCCTTTCTCCCTTATTCCCTTCAAAGTCTAGCTTCTCTCTTTGTTGCTGGTTCTTGCTGGAATTGATAACAATTGGGTATTATTACATAATTTTGTCTCGCGTATACATAAAATGTTTATCTTTTTCGCAATGAGATAATCAGATAATTCTGGAACCTTATTCCTTAGTTTATATTATATTGACATGACCAACACCCAACAAGTCGAGGTTGTAGTTTCGTAATGTGAATTTATTGATACCACTGACTGTTGTTTTATTTTCTAGTCGGGTTGATCTGTAGACTGAGAAGGACTCGAAGAAACGTGTGGAGTTGGAATCGAGGAAGGGTTTGAAGCTGGAACCAGAGGAACTCTTTGGGGTGGAGTAGTAAGACGAATCTGACCATTTATTACCGCATACGAAGGAAGTGTCCAGGAGTGTCCAGGAGTCTTATTTGGAGGTCAGGGGTTATCGGTCATAGCCTCCGACACCAGACTGGTGTCAGGGTATTCCATCCTCACTCGCTGTTGTTGGGGTGACGTCCTGAGATCGACACAGTCGATTCAGGTACTTGTCAATTAGTTTGATTATTACAGGAAATTGTTCGTCAATTAAAATGATCAATTAAAATGACGTGAGAAGATGTGTCAATTTGTGTGGATTTATAGACCTCGTCTTCTTGAACGCCCAGGCCTTCGCGTGTGCAGTGAGTGGCTCAAACACGTGGACACTGTGTTAACCACCATCTCATTGAGAATGAAACCTTCTAAAACCCATTTTTTCTTCAGTGAGACAATGTATATAAGTCATATCCTTTGTTTGTTTGTGAAGGTGGAACTCAATAACTTCCAGAAGCAGTTGGTGGAACAGTTGCTCCAGACGTTCCTTCTCCAATGATGCAAAAACCGGAAGATTTTTGCAAGACAGACAGACTCAAGTTTAGAGAGAAATTAAAATAGGTTTTGCAATTTGATCAGTTTGATCCAGTCCTTGCATTATGCATCCAATTAGCGCCCCAAAGGTTGTGTTTGCCGCGTATTCATCCACTTTTCGCATTCCACCTCCCAATGACATTGTTGCAGAGATCAACATTGAATATGTCCTTAACAGTAGGGTTAGCATACTTTATCATAAACATTTGTATCATAAGTGAATGGTGAATTTTGTATAGCACGTCCTGCTGGACGTAAATTAGGCAAGACAAGATCAACTAAAAATGGAATGTTTGTGAATATTGGATGTATAGACGTGGGATGTATGGAAGACGTAGATATGGAAGATGTATCACGGTCTGGGGGATGAAATTGTGGAGGAGGAATTTTTTTGGGAAGAAGTTGGGCCGGGTGAGACTGTGAAGGAGGAAGAAGCTAAGGTGGATTAATTTATATGGGAAGCACTTGAAGAGGAGGAAGAGTATGAGGAGGTGGATAGTGAGGATGAAAGCGTGGATGGTGACATTGACTTTGGGGTTGGTAAATCCCAATTAAAATAGCCAAGCGTGAATGGCTTTGTCATGCAGGTTAGGTTACCAAATGAAGAATGAATACATGTTTCAATGATATTTCTGGTATCAGCCAACATAATGTGCAAATGGGAGGCTAGTCCGATATGTAGCGTTGACGTTCAAGCGGGGATGGGAGGCTGGCCACAGGTGGTGGGGGACCCAAATTCCCTGGACTGCTTTGCATCTGAACGATTTCTGGAGTGAATGTGCCACCTAGGAAAAAAACTGATGAGCTGCTTTTTAGACAGTCAACATTCCATAACGGTAACAAAATAGAAACTATAGAATAGAAACTATAAAATAGAAACTATAAAATAGAAACTATACAATAGAAACTATAAAATAGATACTATAAAATAGAAACTATGAAATAGGAATGGTTAACGCTGTACGCTGGAGCAATTCCGGCGTCCTTCTTGCAGTCCCTGTGCAATATGAAGTCATGCTAATTACCGAGGTTGAGCGAGTGGGCCCCTTTCATGAGAAAACAGGGATAAGATGAGGATGTATAGACATTTTGCAAGGTGGAGGACTGGAAATCCTGGAAATAGCTAGGTCGCATAGTAGTGGTGTAGTCCTAGGGTTCGAGCCAATTTTGCCAATTTTAATGCCAATCCTTGCCAAAAATATGTGAAAAGCAAAAAATCATACAAAAATGCAAAAAATGTCAAAAAGCCAACAACGTATCAAAAGTACCACCCAATTTATTCCAAATCATTTAACATTGACAGCATTGACAGAACGAGGACACTCACAAGCCCAGAAGGGGCAAATGTTGGGGCTTTAGTCCCACCACATAAAAAGTTGATCCTAGTCAGTCTCACATGCTAAATGCACTCCAACCGCATACCGCAAATTGATGGGTCGATTTGAATTCCATGTGCCTCCCGGATACGGTCCTCAGGTTGATCCCAGTACAGGCTCCGCACAACAGGGGGACGCCTGGAGGAAATGGGACGAGAGCCACCCAGGACATGACGCTTTCCTGAAAAACTAAGAAAAGAATTGGGATTGATGGAATTAAATTACAAAACAAAAACTCGGGGGATAAAAGTAAAAGTCTTGCGGTTGAACCAATACTTTTACACCAGAATGTTGGATGTGGTCAAGTAGGAGTATGTCTTGTAAATTGTGCCACAAATCCTGCCGCCAATAATTCTTTTTGAACACCTATGGTTGTTCTTTAACAGCAGAGTTCACCACCTACCATTATGTCTAGATGTCCAATGTGGAAAGTGATTGTTCCGAAAATGTTGAATAAGAATGCATGTTTGAAGATTCCTTCTGTGCTTGTCAAATTTGAAAGTTCAGCCATCAATTTTGCATATACTGTTGTTTCTTTAAAAAAATTCAGAAATAATTCTTCGTCAGAGCAATGTTTGCTTTTGTCATTGGGTCGATTCAATTGTTGGTTCAATTCCGGTTCTGATTTTTCAATTTCAACATTTTGTGGTTTAATTTCAGACAATGCAGCTTTTTGAAAGCGAAATTTGATGTACTCGACGGCCCGTCAGCTAAGATTTTTGTCGATATAACTGG
Organism: Isotomiella paraminor; assembly: GCA_034699605.1. Classification (NCBI taxonomy): domain Eukaryota; kingdom Metazoa; phylum Arthropoda; class Collembola; order Entomobryomorpha; family Isotomidae; genus Isotomiella; species Isotomiella paraminor. Next base: position 9,559 of record JAQGCL010000585.1, read on the forward strand.
AAGGAGTAGTGGTATTTCTGTTTTAGTTCTATACTTTTTCAGATTAACAGTTAGCATGGGTTTTGTTGGTGCTGGAGGCGCTGTTGCTTCATCTTCTTCTGAATTGGTGGAACTGGAGCTAGCACCGCTACGTTTCGCCTTACAAGACTTACAGAGAGGGTCAGGCTGCAGGACCTTGGCGTTCTTCCAGCAGATGATGCTTTTTTGCCAATTGCGTTTGCCAAAAGTTTAACTTTTGGATCGTACTTGTCATTTGTCCAAAATTCATGAACTGCAAGAGTTGGAATGGACGGGGCCCGGCGAAGAACTCTAATTTTGCCATCAGATTAATTGTAGAAGTTCATCTTGGTGCACTCTAGATTCGACTTCAGGTTCAGTACCATCTTTCTGTTTGATTCGGATTCTTCAAATTCGTCATCTCAAAGTTCTTCTGCCTTGTAGAGTATCTTCAAGAAGAGATAAAACTGGCTTACGGCTTCAATTTGTTCACATGCAAACCGCGTCTTGAGATCGTCTGGTAGAATGTAACAATTTAGCGTCTTTATGATGGTTCCAACTGAGCTGGTCATTTTCATTTGATCATTTCTATAATAATATAATAAAAAACACAATGTTAGTCATGGAATTTCAAGTTTCACCCGACCGATATGCAACGGACGACTTACCCGGATTGCCCACCATTCATCGTATGAAAACACGTCTGTCTCATCCGCGGAGCAGAGACATGGAAGGGAGGTCCAGGTGTCATACAGCCTTGGAGGTGGAGGGAGATTCAGGAACTTGATGAGGTTTCTAATCTAGCCGCAACTTAGGACTACGGAGACAAGAAACCAGTGCCCGAAGGTCAGCCGGAATGCCGTCTCCCTCCTCAGAGGAGCAGGGAGAGGGGTCGCGTCCTCGACTAGGGAGCTGAGGAGGAGGATCAGAATGTGTGCGGTATCCGGCATTTGTTGGCTCTTCCAAACAGCATAGAAAAGGGACAACGAAACCAGTGTCAACGCCACCCCTGCATATAAAAGATAATCAAAGGGGCGGGTGAACATGAGGAAGTCAAAGGGGTTGGGGTCAGATGCACACGAGAGATACTTGTAGAGGGAGACGCCTAGGGTAACACTTTCCTCCATCCTACCCTGGTAGGGAAGCGTGCGGACGGCGGAATATTTTACCCTCGATCGTTCAAAAACCCCCGTTGCTAGGCAGTGTTTACTGACGTTGGCCCTACCTGTCAATTTGAATATAAATGTATATCCCGTTCAGTATATCCCGTCTATCTCTCATCACCATAGTCTCAAACAAAAAACCAACCTCCCACTATAGGTCAATCAACAAGTCGTTCAACCATCGCGCGTAGAAATATTCCTCTGAATGCGTGGCCTTCTTCACCTCCCTGCACCACACCACGGTATTGTAGAAAGGATGGGTAAAGACAATCCGGGGAATTATTCTGCTCCGTTCACCCTCGACGAGACTCAGAGGTATTTGCAGAGGTGGTAACGGTGCGCCAGGAATCGTATTATGAGCGACGTCCTATTTGATCAGGACTTGGACTGCAGTACGAGGGACGGGAGGTCCTTCTTTGTATGGTACGAGGACAGAGGGGGGAGAAGGAGTATGCAAATATACGGTACTCCAGTAAGCCGAGGAAAGTGTACCATCGGTCCTCCGAGCACCTTGAGGAGGTTCCATTTCCCAGACTTTCCCAGGGTAAGGCAGGGAACGACAACCGCAATCATGACGTCCCTTTTACTTTTTCCCATTTTATCCGGCACATACCCCGATTGCCCATTTGACCTGTGGACAACAACGGAGTTCATCATCAATACCTTTCCTAGAAAAACGGATAGGGATAGCTGCATCTTTCGTGGGACCAACTGGCAGACTTGAAGAAGGACCAATTCGCACTTCCTCAATGACGCCAGCTGAATGGAAAACAACAGTGCCGCTGTGGTGGCCAACTTCCTAAACACATTCTCCCGCCGTACCATGACAGGGGATCGAGGGCCTTGGAAATTCGCAGTGACATCCCCCAATATCACGGTCTGCCAACACGGATATTTCGACACTGGATTGTTGTTATCGTCCAGGATGCTATGGAGGGCTGGAGATTCAGGTGACCCCCACATCATTGTCCTACCGGCAACGACTCCTGCTTCTCCACAGTAGACTAGACACCATAACGTAATAATGATATACCATGACACGGATTTTCGAATACAGATTGACATTGAACGTTTTTTGGATAGGTTCCCTTATACCTTTTTTGTTGTGTTTGTCGAATGCGATACTTCTGCAGTGTTCGTTATCTATTAAATCTAGCCCTTTACAACAACTTGCCACCAAATACAAATTAAGAATCAATTTACGGGATCATTATTTAAGGTTAATTAACAAAAAGTTTGTTGATGGCTTTTGAGTTCTAAAGCTACTTGAATATCGATTTACCCACATTCTTTTGCAAACTTTTTTTTTGATAATACACGATTTTGATATTCAAATACACGAGTTTCACATTTGAGGCATTTTGTTATGAATATAGTATACAATCAAAAATTCCGATAAACTTCTACTCGTATTTCACTTATTTCGATTTATTGAGTAATACATCCCCCGTCTTCTCTCCATTTCTAGAAGTAATCCCTTTCCTAAATAGCTTTCCAAACAAAACGGCAAACGTGACGTAGATCAAGAAGTAGATTTTAAGTGAAGACCAACTGATGTCTGGGCAACCGTGGTCACCTATTAAGCAATTAGCGTAATGATCAACATAACCCATCCATAAATTTGTGTACCCCATCGCATTTTCGCCCAACCAGCGTAGAACGAGAGTCCAACTCCAATAACCATGCATAACAGCTGAACAAAGGTTACCAAATGGGATGTAATTCGCGGGATTTTGAAAAGGTTCATTCCCTTAACGGCAAAATATCCATAGAGACACACGTGCTCAATGACGTTTAGCCAAACGAAGAATCCACCGATAGCTTCGTACCTTGGAAATACCATATAAATGGAATTTATACTTTGGCATATTGTCTTACCTAGGGTAGAGGAAGAACATAATCAGGACGACAACACTGTGGTGGAAAACGTGGAGTGCAGTTAACGGCTTCTTCCTCAGAATGATGAATGCCGTATCGAACAA
>JAQGCL010000586.1:0-12685 GCA_034699605.1 Isotomiella paraminor
ATTGATTAATTGCATCGTGGCGACGTTTGATGAAGGTTTTTATTTGAGTCATGGCAGCTCCATTCAAGAAAAACCGAGATGATGCAACAAGCAAGAACAAAGGAGCATTGCATGAATCTGTTCTTTTAATGTGTCAAGTATTTGACCTTTCCCACACCTCCTTCCCTTCCTCCTACCCTTCTTAAGGACCAGCTGTTGGCTGATTTGATAATTTTTACCAGCGTCTGTTGTTGGCTGAGAGGGGAGTGAGTGCAGAGCAAAGTAGCCTTGAAAAAGTTTTTGGTGAAATTGGAGCAGGATGGGATGCATGGGAGGCAGAGTACTGGGGCTGAAGGAGATATAAAGGCAGATGGGATGACGATGATGATGACGACGGTGGTGGTGGTGGTGGTGTGTCTGTCTATCTTTCTACGTATGGCCATAGATAGATAGACTATGAAGGAGATGTTCAAAAGGCTGAGGCATATTGTGTGTGTGGGGTGGTGGTGGTGGTGGTGGATGGTTGTTGGAAGTTGTTGGATGTGGTGCATGGGTGAGCCAAACTTTTGTAGAAAGAGTCAAACTTTTAGGAGAGAGAATGCTGCCTCCGAGGGGAGAGGATGCTACCACCGGCCGGGTCCTCTCCTCCGTCCGCCATTTACCAAAAAACCCATGGCTTCACATTCTTCCAGCTCAGTTCCCCTCTGATCACCACCAAAAGACCACGCACCTCCGTCTCTCACTCTTCCCTCTCAGAGTCTCCCTCCAATTCTTTCTCTTGTCTCCGGAAAGACCAAGTGTGGGTGGAAGAAGAAGTTATCATCAAACCTCAGTTGCACTTCCTCAATCAATCGTGAACTCTGTCTTTTAGTAGTTTTGTGTGTGGTTTTATTTGTCCTGTGGTGGCAAAGAAACATTGGAAGGGGTTGTCCGTTTTTTTAAAAATTTGTTTGGTGTTGTTGAGGGGAAGAAGAAGAAGAAGTGGAAGGCAAAGGGATGTTGCAGTCGTCGAACAAGCGTACGAGGAGTGAGGGTGGGAGAGGCCCTTTGAACAACGGGCCGATGCACACTCGCCCCCTCGTGGCCCTCCTGGATGGACGGGACTGTTCGATTGAGATGCCAATTTTGAAGGATGTGGCCACAGTGGCGTTTTGTGATGCTCAGAGCACGGCAGAGATTCATGAGAAGGTGTTGAATGAGGCCGTTGGGGCCCTCATGTGGCACACCATCACCCTCACCAAGGAAGATCTCGAAAAGTTCAAGGCGCTCAGGATCATTGTGCGGATTGGCTCTGGAGTCGACAACATTGACGTCAAGGTAACGTCGTCACGCCGATTTCGGTCTGTATAGTCATGGCACAAGCAACAAGGTTTCCTAAATTTCAACGAAATGAGCGGCCCGGTTTTTCAGTTGACTCATGTCACCCCTGTGAGAAACGAGGCTCCGGCCTCATCCATCATGCAGTCTTGTTGGGGCATTTTTACTATGATCTCAAAATTTCGTGGTACCTCTTTGACCACAACGTTTTATATGAGTCATGCATTTACAACTGAAAGGCGGACTTTCCATTATTATTAACGAGTTCAAAGGAATTGTGTGATGAGTATGAGACACTCACTCATGACTTGCCATTTAATTTTTCCCTTGGAGTTCAAGTTTTAAAATGCACTTTGTCTTTGTTGATTTCAGGCTGCAGGGGAGTTGGGGATTGCAGTTTGCAACGTTCCTGGCTATGGAGTTGAGGAGGTGGCGGACACGACGCTGTGTCTGATTTTGAATCTCTACAGAAGGACCTACTGGTTGGCCAACATGGTTCGTGATGGCAAAAAGTTCACGGGGCCGGAACAGGTAAGTAATCAAAATGTAATACGTCTCCCAATATAATACTCTTACTTGTGTCAGGAGTGGAGTGTCATTGCTAATAGTGTTTTGGTGTGTCACAGGTTCGTGAAGCTGCACAAGGTTGCGCCCGCATTCGCGGAGACACCTTGGGCATTGTTGGCTTAGGACGAATTGGCTCTGCAGTAGCACTGAGGGCCAAGGCGTTCGGTTTCAACGTTATTTTCTATGATCCATATCTACCGGATGGTATTGAAAAAAGCTTGGGAGTTACTCGAGTTTACACCTTGCAAGATCTCCTGTTCCAGTCAGACTGTGTGTCCCTTCACTGCACTCTCAATGAGCACAATCACCATCTCATCAACGAGTACACGCTCAAGCAAATGCGGCCAGGTAACCCACACCCAAAATTATTACAATACAAAGAAAGTATATTGCTTCATTGATTATTGACGTTTGATTTGATTTGCAGGAGCGTTTTTGGTAAACACAGCAAGGGGTGGTTTGGTTGACGAATCAGCATTAGCATCTGCACTGCGGGAAGGTAGAATCCGGTCTGCTGCACTGGATGTTCATGAGAACGAACCTTTCAACGTGTTCCAGGGCCCCCTTAAGGATGCACCCAACTTGGTTTGCACTCCTCACGCTGCTTTCTACTCAGATGCATCTTGCACAGAGTTGAGGTATGTATAATTCGGAACTCAAACAGAAAGTACCCTCGTTTCTCTCTAATTAATTGGGCTATTTGTTTACTCTTTTGAACAGGGAAATGGCAGCGTCTGAAATTAGACGAGCCATTGTAGGTCGAATTCCAGACTCACTCAGAAATTGTGTCAACAAGGAGTATTTCATGGGGGGTGGAGCCGGGACTGGAGGTTCCGTGTTCCCTTCAGCCACTCATCCAAACAACACGTAAAATTTTACTGTCAAGACTTTTGTTTTACACAACATTCGCTTACTTCTGATTACTAAACTGAAATTGTACTGTATGGTATTGTATTTCTTGTTATACTAAGTTTTTTTGAACTTGTTTTTTTGTTTTTTTTTTAGAATAACTTTGTCCATTTAATTAAATTATTCATGGTTGAGCATGATTGAGGATGAGTGAATAAAAACGTGTATGTTGCATATAATTTCTGAAATCATCGGGGTTGTATATTTTTTCTCTCTCTTTCTCTCAAGAAGACCTTAACATTGTTTCCGTGAGAATAAAACATAATCATTTTTAGGAATGCATTCATCATAGTAGAGTAAACTAAAGTTAAAGTTTGTCTCCAACCTGTGGTCACACTAGTGAAAGTAGTAATGGTACACTAGAAGTAGTACAGCTAGCTATAATCAATAATGACTCGACTTGGCGTTGGTGGTGACTGACTAAAATCATGAAGAGTATACATTTTGTGTCCTCTGCACACACACTTCCCTCTCTCCATGCACTATATAACAGTAAGTAGTATCAACTTTTGTGCTTCCTAAGTAGGTAGTAGACTTGCATTTTACGAGAACGTTTTGTGGGTAACTGGTGACTCTTGTTGTCCGCTGCATTGACAGTAGGTGGCTGAAAGGAGGAGGTTCTAAAAGGATCAACTTAAATTAACCCCTCGTCTCAGGTGATTTGTTGCTCCAGTTTGGCAGCATGAATTTTGGCTGTTAGACTCCCACTTTTAGGGGGTGGTATGGGCTTGTTCGGTGGTACCGGTGGGGGAATGGGCTTGGCCGAACCTATGCTGTACTTTTTGGTGGCCAGGGATCCACTCTTGTCACTCGCATGTGCTGGCTTTGTCTACAAAGGAATAAGGACACAGCTTATTGTTAAAGTCCCATATCGTAATTCATATCGTAAGGAAAATTCCAAACTCAAGAGAGAAAGTAGAAAACAGAAGGAGGAAGAAAGGGGTTGCTGGTGAAAGTGCTTGGAATGTGGACAAATCAATGCAATCTGTCCAACGGGGTGCGTAATGCAGAAGATAAGGAAGCGTACATCTTTCACTTCACAGTACAATTCAATTACAGGTATCAACTCAAAAGAAGAAGCCAATTCCAAACCAAATTATATACACAAAATGAGAGTCAGATAACTCCATGTTTAAATAAATAAATGAAAAGACATTAGGCACTAGTAGTGGTAGTAGTAGGACATGTGTCAGAAGACCACCGGGGTGAAAGCAAGGAAGCTGAAAACAAGGGATGCGTGATTAAAGAGTCAGGGTTTTAATAAAAATATATTGCAAATAAATAGGAACGTTTTTGGTAGGAAATTAACTTTGGTTATCACATTCAGTCCTAAATAATAATAGTAAAAAAAATACAGGAGATGTTGATTAGACGATGGTGGCAATATGTTTGGGCAGTGACAGCAACTGATATGATTCATATAATACAATACTGAGCAGAGGAACAGTGCAAGTTAAAGGTAAGTCAGGAGGAAGAAGGGTGGTTGCAGACGTGGAGTTTTAGATTGAGAGAAAATGTCACAGCCAGGATAAGAACCCATACGCCAGTACCTGGAACACCGAGTTTGAAATGGATGAGACAACTGTGACTGGATTGTTGGGCGTGACTGCGGGAGGCTGTACTGCCGACACGGGTTTCGCAATCCCAGTGGCTGTGGAAGAAAAATGGTCTTAAAATGCAGATCTTTGTTGGATGAGAAGAAAAAAACCTCAATTTATTAGTACAAGGACTCACTTGGTTGTGGGACTGGAGAGGAGGAAACCGTGGCTGTCGGCCTGACAACAGCAGCCGTCTTCTTACCCATTGTACTGTTCGTGTTGTTGACAATTGATGCTTGGAACATTGCCACGGAGTGAGCTTCCGCTAATTGCTTCCGCAAAGACTCAACCTAAAAGACACATACATCCTTGGTTGAGTCACATCACCACATACATGGGCATCCATCAAGTAGACAAAGCAATCAAATCAAAGCTTGCCTCTTGTAGTTTGCATACATACCTCACTTCTTAGGGCTTTCAACTGGTTTTCTGTCTCAATGCGTCGATCCTCCTCAATTCTAATTCGAGATGTTATTCGATCCCTGTCTATCCTAAATCCGGCGGCTTGTCTTTCCAATTCCGCCTCCATTCTTAATGCCTGTCAAGGAAAACAAAAACATTGCTTTATCCCAAGACAAAACTCTTTTCGTTTAACAAAGCCCGACAACTTTTGGGTTAAAAAACTAAGAGGAGGAGGAAGCTACCTTCTGAGATTCTTCCTCCAGACCTTCCGCCATTGTGAGTGCTTGGCGTTTCTCCTCCTCAATCATGACCAGGAGGTCTGCCGACCGTTTCCTTTCTTCCACCAATTGTTTCAAAATACGCTTCCTTTCCGTAAGCAAAAGTAAAACGATGCTTTTGTGCTTGTTCTTCTCTTCATCGTGTGCGTCTTGTCGCTCTTTCAGTTCCGTTTCCAGTCTTGCCCTCAGTTGTTTTTCAATGTCTAACTCCTCCTTCAACTTTGCACTATCTGGAAACAATATGGAAATCAGTGTGGGCTGAGGGAAGGTGGTCTTAATTGCATACCTTTCATGGAAGCGTTTTTCTCTTTTTCTTCCTCCAACTCTGACGCCATTTTCGCATGCATGGTTTCTGCGTCTGTTAGGATCTTCTGAATATGCTTCATGGCTCCACGTTGCCTCCTTAAAATATTTTCCAAGGAAATTTTCTGGTTCTCCCATAGTCGTATTAATTCAACGTCCTCCTGCACCAGAACAATGGGTAAACATTTGAAAGATTGAGACATGTTTTCCTTACCTTGGAATCCAATGGATTGACGTAAGTAGCAAAAGAGTCTCTCTTCAGTGCAGCAAAAGGGTCCGAAGTCAGTGTGTACTTATTGTCTGCTAGCAGCCTTTTTACGCGCTCGCATTTAAGAGTCGCTATCACCACATCACGCGCCTGCACTTCACCCTCCAGGTAAGACAGTATCTTGAGTAAATCCCCCTTGCTTAACTCTGAGGAAGGAGTTGACTTTTCCTGCAACAATCAAAAAAAGTGATTAATTAAAATCCAAAACGCTTCCTACAAAACCTAATCAATCCTACTCTAAACTGGGCCTATCCATAATGCATACTCACAACGTCTAGCAAAAGAGACTGCCTTCCTAAACTCATAGCTATGGACCTCGGATCGTGCGAATCAAACTAGCTTATGAACACTTTTGACCAAAGCGTAGTTTCCTTTCTATAAATGAACCACCTTCTCTCTTGTCATGACGGGACTGTTCGCGACCTGCACCAGCCAACGCTTCACGAGGAAAGTGAACAATGCCTTTGGTGTAACTGAGTATTCTACACACAACACAATACATAATGTCCAAGTGAAGTACGCCAAGGTCTGAAAAGGGAGGCCAACGTTGTTGTGGGTAGCTGAAATAGAAACTCGGAGAAAGAAGGTCGTAGTTTGATTTCCAAGGGACAAAGAAATCTATTTCGTTCTGGTGGTGGCTGGCATTGGTGCGAAGTGCGACACATACATACATAGTTAACAACGTAGTCCGTTCATAGAGAAAGTTAGCAGGAGTTACACATACACAATGCAAAAGGATCCTCATTGGACCCGGAGAAAGACGTCAATTCGAGGCGGCGTTCTCGCTCTACATCCACTCTACTTTCCTTTCATCCTTTTACTTCATCAAAGCAAAGGTCGACAGAGTAGCTCCTTCCAGCAATCCTCCCTTTGCCTATCTTTCCCTTTCCCGAAATTACGTCTTTGAGACTAAATGCATAAAATATCTCCTTGATTAAACCCCGTCATTTACCCTTTAGACAAAAAAAAAATTCATAACCTAACTGTCTTAAGCTTTCTCCACAGAATAAGTACAACTACCCCGACTGACTTCACACGATGAAAAAAATTATTTTGAACTCACCTTTATGGTATTGGAATTGACTGTTTTATCAAAATATGACGTTAGAACCTTGTCCATATCGTCGCTTTCTCCACCCGTTGATGTAGTCATTGTACAGGCTGAGGTGAGGAGGGAGGATGGTGATGTGTAACTTGAGTGCCAAAGTGCAACTCCTCTTTCTTTCGTCTCTTCTTCTGTTGTACGCTTAATTGAATTTCTTGAGAGACTCTAAGTTTAGCAGGTCAGGAGTCAGTATGTATACTCTTTAACTACGTCTCTTCTCGTTCTTCTACGTTATTTGAGTTGAGTTTAATAGTATTATTATGGCAAAGGTGATTAAACTGATGGATGAGCAATGTTATTAAGGTGATGTTGCTATATCTAAGTTGTGTAGGCTCGTTTCTCACTAATTATTAGCAATTAAATACTACTACTAGTCTTTCTATGATTTAATTTGTCCCTCCTTTCACTAAGTTACATTAAGCAGTCTAGTATTGCATTGCTATTATTCTCTTGTCTTGTCTTGCAGTTGCCTTTTCAGTTGTGATCATAACTGAGATGCCTTAAAGTTCCAGAGACCAATTGGTAGACTACGGTTAGACTTTCTCCCCAGTTCTACGAGTAAATTGAATATAGCAGCAATGAGGTTAGCAATTCCCACCTACGTCACACCTCCTGAATATATGATATAGTAAAGAGAAAGTCACTACGAAGAAGACGGAGGTATGGAGAAAGTCTTCCAGGAAAGACGAAGAAGAAGAAGAGCTACAAAAATATTAGTTTTCTGGTATACCTGTCTTCGTTGCTCGATAATAAATGCATCAATTAACTGTGGAAAATCCTTTTAGCTAATTTCAAATTCTGTATTGCCATTCCTTGTTTGTCAGAAACTCAAAAAAGACTCCACTGAGTATGCAGCAAATTGTCCACTGTGTTTAGACCATTAACAACTGCTAATTGGTTCCCTAATGATTGCTTTGCTTACAGACTCTTTCTTTTGCTATGAAATATCTATTGCACAGAAAATATGTCGGAGTGAGATGAGACAGAGACTACTACTGTTGCGCTTAATTAATTAAGTGATGAAGAAGTTAAATGTACTCAGTCTTTTTGTACGGGTAAATATACTATGTGTGTACGTCTTTAATTGTTTGTACAGATAATTTCACTGATGTTAAGTCTCAAAAGTATCTCCTTCGCAGTCAACACAAAGTCTTCAAATGACTGTTTGACAATCAATTAGGTAATTCAGAAAATGAATTGCTCGTTTCATACAAAACAGCGAAAGTAACTTTTGTCATTATGTGCCTTAAGGTGGTTTCATATATAAAGTGCATCATTCTGACACTGTACAGGCAATTATTTGCTTATAACTTTTCTTTCTTTGTGTATAACATTAGTTCATCAGTTAATTGGGATGAATTGCTGCAACTTTTTTTAAGCAGAAGACTATTTTTGAACGGTTGTAGAAGCACTGAGAATTCCAAGTTTGCTTTGAATAAGTCCATCGAAAAGAACACTAAATTTAGGCACTAAACTTTAAAATAGCTTAAAAGGTTCAATAACGTAGATTTTTTTACTTTACTTTCTCTTGAATAGAATTAATACAAGTCTCAATTTTCTCTGAAATACCAATTGAATAAATTATCACTCCTTGTCACATCTTTAAAACTTATTTGCATAAAAAACTAAAGGAACTTCTTTTGCTTTTGCATTTATTTGACGAAAATCAGACAAATTATTCACGGTTCAGGTTTTTTTAAAAATTCTTGTGATGTCCTCCTTCGTTGGAAAATTGAAAGTTACTCGACTTTATTTGGAACAATACTGAGACCACGGACCTTCTTATCCACCACAAATGAGTTTAAACTGCGAGTCCAATTTAATCTCCGCCACAAATACTGTATTGCATGAGATGAGATTGTGTAGGGATTATTTTATAATTTCGTTCTGCATGTCCAACTTTTTTTTTCAAGTGTGTTGGATGAGTTGATGTTAAATTGTCCAGGGTTTTTGCTCCAGGTTTTTAAGTGTGCGCATAAAACCGTCAAATATTTAAATCCAGTCAAAAATTCTTGTGATTCTTTTTCTTGCTATAATTCTCACTTGACTTTAGAGGATTCTCTTTTCTGTTTCTTTTTTGCTCGTGTGTTGTGATGACGGCTGATTTTTCCATGGTCTTACAAAAACCAGCTTCTCTCTGGACTTTACAAGTACATATATTGAAGGGATTTTATAAAGAAGAGTTCGTTGGATGGAAATGGTTTTTTATTCTGATGCTGTTGAGGAGATTATGATGATGATGCCATGATCCGTGTGTATATCCACGTAATGGTTTAAAAAAGAAGGGAAGATTAGAGGAGGAGAGACAAAGCAGCACCACTTGCAACTTACTTGACTCGAAGCTATTTCTTGACGATTAAAAAGAGAGGTTGTCTGTAATATACAACAGAGGAGTAAGTTGTAGTGGGGGAAAGCTTTTAGCAGGCGAGGAAGAATGCAAGTGACGAAGAAGAAGAAGAAGAAGACGGGAGAGAGAAAGATGGATGGATGATGCAAATATGCATTCACACAGACCTATTGCTTCTTCTGCTTTTTAACACGTAGCACCACACATTGTATGAGACGACTAACACTCACACTCCAAATGGTAAAAATGAATGCTGTTGCTCTATAATAATATTGCTCTCTTTCTCTCTTCAGTGACCGTGGGATATATTTATTTTTCCATCCACTTTCACAAGCCTTTAAAACTCTCTCTCTCCCACTACACCATCCATCCATTCATTCCTTTCCTTCCTTCAGGGCTATTTATTGGCTTGGCTGTGAGAAGAAACCACTGTTTAGGTGCTCACCTCATTCACTACTTCCCTTCCTCCCACCATCCACAACCTTGGAGGATGGAGAGAGAGGTTTTGATGCAAGATGCGAGCTGAATGAATGGATGATCCTCTCCAACCACACAACGCCTCAACTCGAGTGGTGCTTTCTCTTTTCCTAATGCCCATTGCACCCAGCCTTCCATTTCCATCCAATCCAACTCCATCCAACCAACCGAGACGCAAATAGGCACATGGGAATACAACCTTAAATGAACATCTCATCCTCATCACATTACATTATTCATTGTCTGTAAGCAAACCAATTGCGCAAAACTGACTGAGAGAAAATTCATCATGACATGACATGTGCCAAAGTCGTTAATATAACAACAAGGCAAATAAAATGTTGTGGATATGAATGGGACTTGAGACAAATTGAGAGCTTGGAGAAAGCAGTGAAAGAGATAAAAGGAAATTTGATGATCCCTATTAATCCAAGGAATATAGCTCATTTCAGAAAGTGTGCGAAAATAATAAATACGTCTCAATGTCATTATCATCCATAAACCGTTCGTGCCTCCAGCTATATATATATTTTGCACATAGTTAAGCCAGGAGAGATGAGAGAACTTTCTACCACACTTTCACCATCCTATTCATCCTTCATTCATTCATTCACAAGAGACGAGGATCATCCCATGCAAAAAAGTTTCTCTCCTCGCCCATACATCCTCATCCTCTGATATTCCTCTTCCCATTCATTCGACTGCGTCTTATTGCCCTGCTCTTAATTCTCTGTATTGCGGTATTTAGTCTGTCTGCTTTGCAGAGGGGAAGACAATCTGTACAATTCACATCTTCTCACATTCTTCTTAGTCAGTCTCCCCAAAGGATTTTCCACAAGTCAATCTTCATCTCACGCCAAGTTGATTACCACACTGCGCTCAAAACATTGCTGATATTGAATTTTTGTAATAAATCGTAAGGACAATAGGTAGAGTACATATTTAGCATGAATTATTATCGATATTACAATTGCTTGAAAAAGTCAGACAGAATAGAGAGATTTTAAACTCGAATGGTCTTGGCCTACACTCCTATTCCTATTCGCACACTGCAAAAAAATGAATCATTGTGATATTATTGTTATATTGTGTATACGATCCTCGTGTTACTGGTCAGTTAATACTTAAATGAATCAAGTGCGGAAGGTGAAGTGAGCTCAGACCAAATGAACTCGAGCAATTGACCATAACAAGACAAGATTTAACCATTATCTTGCCAGTTACCGCACAAACTTTTAGCTAAACGGAATGTGGATTAAATTGCCGTGGATATTCAAAATAAATGGTTGTGCATCTTTGTAGAAAAATACATCACTTTTAAATATTCAAACGTACACGAAACTCATCATCCTCCTATCTACATTGTCACAATACATTGAGACACGTGGAGTAGTTATAGTTATGTGGTGATGTTCCTTATCATCTCATCGTCGTCACTTCTGAAAGGTAAAGAAAGACACATGGATTGACAAATATGTCACTGCACGAATGTATAGATTGTAGGCGTATGTCAGTATTGAAAATGACGAATGGTTTTAACTTGAATTCCAAAAACCCACGAATCAATGATTAGATCAATCGCCCACTCGATAAGACTTTGTTTTTGTTGGCAGTTTCTTTATTCCTTTGTTATCTACGCACTTGATTTTTAATGATTATAGATTAGACAGAGATTTGGGTATTGTATTATTGTGTGACGCATTTGAAAACCATTGTTTGTATGTTGATCCTCATTCTTCCCTCCAATCCAATCAACAAGACAAACAATTTAAGAGTGACGATAGAGGAAGGAAAAATACTACAGGTCTTATCAGTCAACAATTACGCATAGATAAGGAGAATTGTTTGTGTTTATTTTTATTTTGAATGGAAAGTTCATTCAAATTTGTTTCAAACTCATCTCATAATCAAGGGAAGTTGACCAGGCAAAAGATCCTAATGTGTGTTTTCCTTTGTGTCATACAGAGTGCATCATGGAACTGCGGACCTGTAGATAACTCAGGAATTGATAACTTGACATGACGCCCCTCAGCAGTATTCAAATTTTGAGAAGAAAGCAAGTAAAAAGACCATGGACTAATTGTAAAACCGCATTTACAATGTCACACGTGAACCAACCCAACCAACCAAGCATACGTATAAAAAATATATAATAATACCGTCATAATTACGCTTAAAGAAACATAAACGTCTGTGGCAATAATAACTTGGAACACAAGTGTAACAACAAAAATACCATTTACGTAAATTACAAGTATAATAACTCAGCTTGACAAATTAGACAATAGACAATTCATTTTGAAAGTCTCTGTGCTTTGTTCTGCTTATCATTCCAAGATAGATAGTTTACCAAGTTACTAAACTGTAGAAATTGTGAAACTCTTCATTGCCAACGTTCAAATAGACCCAGATTTTGAACTTTCTCGTCGCATGGTGAAAGCAAGAATGGAGTGAGATTCGTGCCTATGACAACCGTTGTTTGCAACGTTTGCACTGTAAAAAAAAAGGTGAGTTTGTGTCCCGTTCCTTCCTTCGCACATTTACGAATGCTTTTCTGCATTATTTCTCTTTGAAAATTGCAAACTGAAACTTTTCCATTAGTCTTAATAAGTATACCACACCACTACTGGCTTAATGAATGGTGCCCTTGGAGGATAATTATTATTAATTAATCAATCAATCCTTTCACAATTTACCAACGTCCATTTCCCAAATTACGAGATCCTTGCCTTGAGAAGTCTGTTGTACAACCATGTGCAATGTATTTTCCTGTGCATATAATTCTGTAGCTGCGGAAGTGAACCAGGCGGGTATCGTCCAAAATAAACAAAACTTAACTACTCCGTTGCTTACTTAATCATCATCATTCGTGCACTAAAGCAAATTGTGAAAGCAATGAAAAGCAACTTCGGTCGTTTATCTGATCGTAATATTTTTCAAACATAAATCGTTTGTCCTTCATTTAAATTTTTTTTTTTGGAAAACGGTTTTTACAGTGCACAACGGTACCCCGTTGTTGCTTTTAACCCATTTTACAAAATTAAAAAGCCGCTTTTCAAGGTTCTTCATCCAAACAAAATAAAGTCTGACTGAATGTAGAGAAAAGATTAAAGAATTGATTTTCAAAGTAATTCT
>JAQGCL010000587.1:0-12682 GCA_034699605.1 Isotomiella paraminor
ATGTCAGTCCATAGGTTCAGACCCAGACGTCCAGACCAGATAACAACATGCAAACAGAATCAATTCCAAACCTGTTTCTTATACGTGTCTATCTATGTCATGTCATGTCAATGCTCAAGTTATCTTGCGTCATGTTTGTATCCCAAAAACGCTGATCTGTCTTTTTTATGTATTTTTACGACTTTGACTTCTGCATAAATCCTTGCAGACAAAACATACCAAATCCCTTCTTCACGCCGAATGATATGACAGTCATTGGGACATTCAAAAACTATTAAAAAAAGAAGGTACAGTTCAGATGCAAAACCGGCATTCAATTTTTGAATTCAAGCTCAGGGGATGGATGGATGGATGGTGGCAAAGACCGGCTAGGGGCTGCACAGTTTTGGTTCATTGTTAGAACAATGCAATCTACCACACATATAAATAAATATGCACAGTGATAGTGGTGGTAACAGAAGAACTACTCGGCTACAAAATAATTCTGTCAGCAACAACACCACCACTACTACATGTACGAAAAAAAGCTATCATGCTATAGAGACGACACTCTCGACATCCGCTCTTCAATAATGCAGTGCAATTTGCAATTGAAAGGTGTCAATTCTTAATTCAATTCACTCCACTGTGACTATGAGTTGAGTTGAATTAATTCAATGCAGCAGCCACACAAGTGCACCTATAAACGACTTGACTACTATATGACAAGGATGACAAATCTGAAAGTTTTTATAAAGCAGAAGTATGAATGATGATATGACTCTTGCTTATCGCTTCTCACTCACTCTCCTCGTTCAATAAATAACCATGGTGCCATGACTGATGTGACTTTTTGGATGTGAAAGATGTCAATTAAATTTCTTTCTACGATGAGATGATGATGAAGCCAAGTCAAGTCAAGTCAAGTCAATCATATCAAATCAAATCAATTCAAACCCACAACTCGAAGAAAAAAAAGTATGAATGCTAGGATGTCATGCCATAGTCGATTTCTGCTGTAAGGAGAAAGTCTCTTGACTCGACCAACTCCCATAGGGAGAGAGAGAGAGAGTGTCTATATATATACTATTAAATTCTAGGTGCCGGTCTAAGAAAAGTATAATATTTCATACCTTCGACCCTTTGTCCCTTGTGGTCTTTGTGGAATGGATGGATGGCAACAGGCTTGCGGATGACTTCCATGATCATTGATGTAGCTTGATTACTTCTTTAAGGGTTGATCGAAATTTGTGTTCGAGGTCTGCGCGCGGAGGACTGGTTGATTTGTAGTTTGATTAGGTAGGCTTTTTTAATCACAGTTTTGAATTGATGTCGTAGAGTAAGCTTCTTATAAAGTAATTAGCTTCAGCTTTGATTGGGAAAGTTGAGACTAGTGTTGTGTTGTGGAGTGCTTTCAGATGAGAGCTATGCTTTTGATGTGTGCCTCTGCCCAACTCTTGTTGCCTACTGATCCAACTCTCCTCTCTCTGCTGTTGCTAAGCTCACTTCTTTTTGCAGAGAAGCCCAAGCCCAGAGCACGAACACACGAATATATCAACAACATCTCTTTTCTTTGTTCTTTGTTCACATCTATCTATCTCTCCCTTCCCCAAGCCCATAGCTACTATTGCATATGCTCTCTTCCTTTTAACTAGGGTGCGTCCATAAAGGTAAGCCAAACCGATGTCATGCATGGGGTTCTTCTGTTCAAAATTCTGTTCAATCAAATCGTGAAAAAATTGCTTAGAAATTGAGTGACACAGGCGTCAAAGAGTTGCTTTCTAACCCTTTACATAAACGCATAAGAATTAGCCTTCTATGGCTGCCAATTGTTTGGTTAGCAACTCACGAGAAATATGAAATTGTATCCAGACTTGGCATTATTCGTTTCATAACTTGAACTTCTTCCAAAGAGTTTTGAATCATATCATCATGCATATTTTGTGTAGTGTTTCACAACCGGTGAAACTATGACAACGAAATTAATGCAGAAACCATATATATGTATACACCTCTTGCAATATACCGACGACTATTATTATTGCTTGCATGGGTCGACCCGACCGGTCATGATGATGATGCTATAAAGTATAAAAAGGGATATAGACCCGTTCTTCACAAAGACTGTTTTATATGGCTTCCACAAGCTCCCTCACCCAAGTCATTTTGACTTTACCAAGAGTTGCCATGGGCAAAGCATTTGGACTCGTCCAAAAGAGGTGAGGTTGGAGGGGAGTTGCTTACACAGTTTTAGAGTTGTTTTGTTGAGAACTCATTTATTTTTTACCCACATGTTATGTTGTCTCACTTTATTTATCTCCTCGTATAATTAAACTGCTTTTTTACTTGGGTTCGTTTAGAGGACAGGCTACACACATAAGGCATATATGTATAGAGAAGACTTCTTCTTCTTCGTTCTTTCTGCATGCATGATATATTGGAGCCGAAATACATTATACATGGATGAAGGTGTAATAGAATATATAGATATATATAGAAGAAAAGCAATAAAGAACTAATATAATCATCTCACGCCTTTCTTTCCTTTGTTGCCTATATTCAGAAGAATATTCTCGTTCGTCAATAATAAAAAGGTGAAGTGAAATGCATAGAACAACACAAAGAGAGCATATATATATATCCAAAAGTGTATGATTAATGTAATTACATTAACTTTTCTCTATGCTCTCAAATTATATATGGCACACAATTCATATTTTTTGCATGAGGCTGCAACGACACTGATTTTTCTGAAATTTAAAGGAGGAGGAAAATGTAGCGAGTAAGACTTTTAACTTCTCAGTTAATTATCAATTTAACGAGGATGTTATAGTGTCTGATGTCACAATGTAAAAGGACGACATCAATCAACCACGCATCATTATGTATTTCATCAAATTTCAAAATTATAGCCCCATCATTTCATTTCTATATGTCTTCCTTGAGCACATGCAGCAGCAAGCAGTTCTGAGACATTAACTTTTCGTGGCTTGTATATCATTTGTGACACTTATTAATGTGAGAATGAAAGGCCAGGCCAGCCTTCACCGTTTTTTAAAAGCATTTTTTTTAAAGCGAGAGGGTTTCAAATGGATGTTTCAAAACAAAAAGCATAAAAAATGTAAATGTAATCCAGATTCTGTCGCCTTCAACCTTCATTTCAGCCCACTCTTTCGGATGTTCTTCTTTTGGTTCTAATGCAAGTGAGGTTAAGGAGGCAGCAGAATTAATGGGCAATGCGAGACCTCGATTAATGTAATGGTCATTGCATTGCGTCCCACTTTTCCAGTGTCGATTTCTCTCAACACACAAATATTGCGCAGATGCATGAGTTTTCATTATGGCGTGAAGGGAAAGTAGAGCTTTTTATTCTAGAAAAAGGGGGAGAGTTTTTTAATTCCGAGCTCAAATTAAATTCGAAATTGGCAAATGCACAAAATGATGTGGATAGTTTGTATCCTCCTTCCTGCTTGACTTTTCGAAAAAGGAAAATTGAGCCTAAACAGAAACAGAACAGGAAGAGAGATTGCCGAGAGAGAGAGAGGAGAGAAGAGAGTGCTTGCTTTGCTGTATTATTTTTGCACCATTTTTATTCGAAATTGGCTTTTCCGCAAGTAAAGTATGTCTCTATTTCGTTCGCTTTAAATTACATTTTTCGACCGTGTGTAGCCATGCTTCATTTTACAAAATGAAATTGATTTAAAATGTAAAATGTGAAGCAGAGGCTGGTTGGTTGCTGTTGTATGCCGTTGTTCTTTAACAACAATCAGTTTTCAAGGCAGAACCTCTCGAATGAATAAGTTGTTACGAATTTTTTAAAATTGCGGATTGCTTTTGCAAAACTTGAAAACCGTAATTACATCAGAATAATCTGCAAACCTCAATAATTCAATGACTTTGTTGTGCTGATAGAGCAAACAATGAAGAAACCCAATTTTCAACATGTTTTTCAACTTGTGCATTTATTCTGTTCTTTATAAACAGATCGGAATATGAGAATCATTTGATTTGAAGTATGGCGTGCACATGTTATTTTGCAAGCAAGAGGACTTGCCGACCGACATGCAAAAAACTTGGGAACATTAAG
The DNA here is from genome assembly GCA_034699605.1 of Isotomiella paraminor. NCBI lineage: Eukaryota > Metazoa > Arthropoda > Collembola > Entomobryomorpha > Isotomidae > Isotomiella > Isotomiella paraminor. The sequence continues at coordinate 4,067 of JAQGCL010000587.1, forward strand.
ATTACTACATCGTCGTCTCACCTTGCCTCGCTCCAACTATAGAAACCTATGGTGAAGAAACTGATCTGATGCATTGTTCTGAAAGAGAACATCATCTAGAATTATTCTCTGGTATAAATTCTATTTCAGGCTCTTTAATTTGAGATGATTAAGCAGTGGCAGCTCTTCTTACTATATTTATTACTGCACTCCTTGGACAAAAAAAGAAACGCGTTGGACATGTAACGCTGAGTAAAAAAACAGATTTAGATTTAACATTTAAAATCCGTATATAGTTTGTACAGAAGAGATGAAAAGGAAGAAATGAGATTACTCCTTCATCCTTACCGTGGTTTAAGAGCTAATCTTGAGCTAATCAAGGTAGGGCAATTTTATTGTAGCTTTTTTTGTTTCACATCACGTAGTCTGCAGGAAACGTGAGAATCTTAACGAGGGACTATAATTTACTCATGTCATGATCGTGGTGGTGGTGCTTTATGCTAAACTGTGAACTATGTAGTACTAGACGACAATGCAATAATAATAATAGTAATGATTGCACCGTCATGAGAAAATCAGAATGAGAGAGGAGGAGAGGACTTATTATTGCTACTTCGCTAATTTGTGTAATGTCTGTAATTTTTTTTTTGATGATGATGGCAGGAGATAAACTCTGCAACAGAAACAGATGAAACTTTACTCTTTTTTTTTTGCACTGACATTTTTTCCTTACATCTCAAGTACAAAGTGTGCATGGCAATTGACGGTTGGAAGTTAACAATAGAGCTTAATATTTTCATGGACGTAAAAAGATTGTTTTGCTTTGTTATAAAACTGTGAGAAAGGTCGAGAGCATACACAGGCTGTAGCGAGCATAGATTTAAAAAGCTAAGAAGAAACAGACTCCCCGGCAGCAAATGACGATGGTTGGTGGTAAGTGCCAGATTTTTTTTAGTTGACGACATGTCAATTATTACATATTGTGTTATGTAACATCTATGAATGATGATCTTCAGAAAATGTAGTCAAGTGTACATTTTAAACCTGGCCAAGCGTCTATTATTGTCTACTTTTTTTTTATTCGTGATTGTCAGCTCACAAAAAGCCAACCCTTTTTCTGGAAGTATTGCTCTCATCTATTGGCGTTTTTGCACCTGAGAATCGGTTTAAAATGATGTGTACATGGCTAGCCTCACATTGGTGCATTAATTAGCACCCCTGAGTGCTTGCTCACGCTCACGCAACAACAATTTCGATAAAATCAAGAGATGGCATACCCCCTGGGGAAATATGAGACTCTTGAAGACGAGCATATACGCTTGTCCACAAATGTTTCAAAAGGAAAAGGTCGAAACATCCTACCCCAAATGCACATGAGGAGGCATTGGAGGTTATCTGCCTATATCAAGAACTCGGCTGACGTAGATTAATTAATCAAAAAGCATAAAACACTCTCCTGAACATTTGCACGCCGTGCAATGTAAACTTGATAACCCGTAATCTATACCAGAAATGTTCTTGTAGGTAGTTATGTTTGCCTCAGTTATCTTTTCGTCTTTCTTGTAGGTTATGGGAGGAATAGGAGGAATACTGACGCATTTCATTTGAACCATGAAGCCAAAGCCAGTCGAGTCGGTTAATAAAATCTTGCTATAAAACTTTTTTGTCTTTGACTACCACTTTGCACGTTATCCCGTAATCTGTAATCCGAACAAACAAGACATTAAATCAAGATGCGATTAAGGCAAAATGTTCTGTTTCGTACATGCTAAATGCCAAGCATATTGCTTCACCTTCATTTGCATCTTCCGACCATACGTGCAGTGCCATTACACCACTTGCCATCATCGTCATATCGTTATCATGTTTATTTGATTAATCCTGAAAAGATGAACCAGAATTAGTACAAGTTTTCAGCCTTAGAGCCTCTAATGTAATACCTCGAAGTACAAAGTAAAGAGATTCATTTTATATTTCATGAAGGACAACAACTTTTTGCACACTTCACATCACACCATCCTCAACAAACAACGACGCATCTCCCCCCAAATTGCTGCTAAGAGTTTTGTTTGCTTCATGCAAAATGTGTGAAGAATGCTATCTATGCTTCGAATCCAAAACAATTTATTCCAGAAAGACGGAGAAAGAATGCGAAGCTAAAGTTGTTTTGGTATTAAAATTAAAAATTGAAGGTGAACTTGAATGACAGTTACTCGTGCATGGAAACGGGGACACATTTATTCTGCATACCTCTTCTCTGAGCTGGAGAATGAATATGGGAAAAGGTCAGGCCTGCCTGGGAAAATTAAGACTGGAGTACCCACGTCTAATTATGAATTAAATTAACAACAGCAATAAACTGAGTCAACAACATGATTATAAATGGATTTTATCGCTATCATCGCTGTTACTTATCAGACTCCAAAAAGGAGAAAGAATAATGCTAGACTTTTGTATGAAACTCGATGGATATGACTCATATCCTAGGTAAGTCATGAAATGACTTACCTGGCTCGAAATTGCTGCAACATTAACATTATTTTGTTCTCATGGTGACTCATCTTCTCATTACCCTATCACGCCACAATTGTATTATTGTTTGCAAAAGTAAAAATAGAAAATGTGGTCAAATAATGCTGCTATTCTGTATTATATACTCACAATTATGTGATGGAGGAGGCAGAAGAAAAGGAAAAGCGATTATTATTATTACAATCATATAGTCATAAATCTTGGTCAACCTGACTGAACATTGAACACCTCGTTTCATATGCAAATTTGCTAACACAGATATGGAAATTTTAAGAGTTTAAGAGAGTGGAATTATAATGTAAAATCGTATTATTAGCTTACTTACTGAAGTCATCCTTGTGCATGCAAATCGTTCATTGCTCGAACATGACATGGGTGATTTGTGGGTCATTTGTCATTTCTCATTTGAACTGTACGAATTATCAACCACCAGTCATTATTCTGTATTATGGAATTCATGTAATTTATCTTTGCAGCATCATTTGAAGTAAAGATTCCTAACTAGGCTATTCTAGTTAAAAGAACTTTACTTGAGTATTATTTAGCCTTTGGTTGTTCGTACTAGATTAGATATCATTGGTCAAAGACACTAGAGTAAGCAGAACGCGTTCATTTTTTTGAACATTGCAAATAACCGAACTGCCTAATGACAGGTCCATATCTCTCCAAAAGTTCATTAACATTGAACCGGCATTAATTTTCAAGTAGCAGTGATGATTATAATGTGATATTGGGGTAATAATTATGAAAGCTCCTGTCGGGAAGGATAAAGATATAGTGAATTGCGCACAAGACTGATTCATTTCATTATCATAATTTTACTTTCGTGAAAAATAAATACGTGGACATTTTCATTTTGATAGATCACAATTCACAATACATTCTCCCGGTTCTCGTATGTAAAATAAGTGCATTGATTTACACATGTCAAATTAATTTTTTTTCATTGCAATTTTCCCATTTCCCATTTCTTGTAGAATTCAAAGGTAGAAAAGATCATTCCATCAATCATGTTGGCGACTGTGAACACCCCACCCACAATAGCACACAGAAGAGTTAAAAAGTGATACCACGGTTGTGCCTTCTCCTGGTATTTAACAGTCAGTGGGGAAAGATCATAGCGAAACCAAATAGCCGCCCCACGTCCATAGAATGACTATAATGACACATATTATTATAAATGAAGCTCAAATGGGATTGCTACATGTAGGTCACATACCCGGTAGGCCCACGTGTACTGATAAGACACTTTCTTGTGTCCCTTGCTCTCAACAACTGTTGGAACGATTTTCATTATGTAGTCATGAGATTCCAGCCCTACAAACACAAAGGAATTATAAGAAATGACAAATTAGTGCCCCCGTTTTAACTAGGTTGAACAAAAAGATAAGGCGTACCCATTAATTCACTCAGCTCTACACTCTTTTCAATGTCTTTCAACGGGTTAAAGCTTCCAGGTACATCTTTGTTAATAATATTGTCACCGAATCTGACTTCCTTAATTTTATGAGTAAAGTCGGCATTGGCAGGGGGCTTCTTGGCAGCGTGGGTAGATATGTGGAAATTTCCAGGGACCTTGTTGATCTGAAAAGTAAAGTTTTTTCCATTATTACACTTAGCTTTGAGACTTTAAAACTTAACCTAGGACTTATGGCCATATCTCGAGATTTGAAACATTGAAATATTTTCGATGGCTCAGAAACCATATGTACCTGAAAGGTTGAATGAAAGATGCATCCTTCACCGGAATTAATTTCAGTTTTCTCCGTATTGTCTACGAAACCGACTTCGTGGCGTCCCATGTCATCTTGAATATCCACTCCTACATCTACACACACAAAATGCATCTTATCAATACCTTGCCATTGTCATATGCAAAAAGAAAGTCCTTACATTCGCATTTGAGCTTAGGAAGCTCTATAGTAACGGAGACAGGGATGCGGTCCGAACTACTCGTACTTGGATTGTCCACATAAATCTGTGACACGCTGATTCAGGAAGATCATGTCAATCAGTTACCATGTCAAACACCTTAGATTAGATAAGATATGGCTTACATTTCCACTGTCAGGAAGCTGGAGAGTTCATTCAGAACAAGGAAAACGATGCATAGGCAGCATGTAATTGAAATGACGGCCCCTGTCAACGTCGCCTGGGTCAAGTCTTTTGGTACTTTTCGATAAATGTCTAATCGTCTCAGGTCAAAAGTCAGCATCATTCTTTTTCAGGAAGGCAGTATGTCTAAACTAATCTCTATATGTCGAAGCCCGCAAGAATCTCAGTTGATTGATGATGATGATGATGTGACAATGGAAATATATCAGACTCAAACTCACAGTCAAACACAGAAGCTGCGGAGCTACCTCTACATGGTGTCAAAACCTACTAAAGTCTTTCTATAATCAAACATAAATAAAATTAAGTAGTTTTTAATGCAACACCAGCACCAACGATATTCCACGTAGTTTATATTGTCTCGATGATATGAAACAGCTGGCTCGGCTGTCTACTTGCGGTGGGGGTGCCTTTTCCAAGTTTGAAGGTACCTAAAGTGTCCTCATCCTACGTCCAAATCAAGAAGCCATCATCATTAGTCTCATTCATTTCCATCCAAAACTTATAAAAGGTTTGTTAATTAAAAAAGTGGTTTAGTTAATTGACATTTTGACACATCATCTCCTGGTTGGCGGTGGGGTACTCTGAGATTGGAATTGTACCGCAATCAGCTGCCAAATTGCTTGCAATTATTGCAAAGCAAACTCAATTTTCTTCTTTCAAAAAAGTCTTAAAAAATTGTTTTTTTGGCTTTTTTTAATTTCGGAAAAGCTAGACAATTAATTGCGGTACATTTTGTGGATAGCCATGTGCTAGGTCTGTCATTTCTTCCTTCCCTGTCAAGACCTCTGCTTGTTTTTGAAGATGATGATGGATGACGACAATTTATTCGTCCACCCACAACAACGTCTTTTAACCGAGTTAGAAGAGTTCCAACAACGCATCCAGAACCAACAGTTGTCCAAATATGCTCAACTTTTGGCTGTGATTGAAGAAATGGGTGAGTTCATCAATTTGTTTTCGTTTGAAGTAGTTTAGTTTGCTGACCATACGGTAATTTTGTCCTTAGGTAAAGACATCCGCCCCACCTATGCCGGGTCCAAGTCGTCCTCAGAGCGTCTCAAGAGATCCATCGTTCATGCCCGTATCCTTGTTCGGGAGTGCCTCATGGAGACTGAAAGGAGTGGAAGACAATAATAATTTCACTCGACGCCTTTTACATTTACATTTCTCACCTTCATCTTACTTTAGGATTAGTCTAATTTGCTCATTCAATTTGTCTATTGTAATTTTATAAGTATGGATAACGAGGGCTTGATGAACACCTTAATAGAGGAAGATCTGCCTATGCAGATCGACTGCGTCCAGTGGCATCCCAAAAAGATGGATGTCCTCGCCGTGGGAGCATGTAAGTTGGATAATCTACCAAGTCACCGGGGTAACATTACAATGTGCTGTTCTTTTGAATAGATCAACTGGATCCAACAAACAACGATGTCCGCCTTGGCCGACTGTATATAATTAAGTTGACTCCGCAGATTCCAGGTGGATTTACTGTTGTCACAGAACATGAAACGAAGGGTGGCGTCCTGGATTTGAAGTTCTACAGCACCGAAGATTTCGATTTCATTGCAGTTGCAGCTAGTGAAGGACTCTTTATTTTTAATTTGGTTGACACAGAGCTGAAAGAAATCCACGCCATTACAACTCCTTGTATGTGCCTGTTTCTTCAATGGATTAGCAGTGAGAAACTTATCTTCTCTGATGCTGAGGGATGTGTCAATATTGTTGAAAAAGGTGAAATTAGCAAACGGAAAAAACTCCACGATACATTGACTTGGGTAAGAAAATTCGAATCAGAGGATTATTTGAGACCGGTCTAATTGTCTTGAACTCTTTTAGGTGGTGCACTATTCTGAAGAACAAGACATCGTTTACGCTGGTTGTGATGAAGGGAAGCTCACAGCGTTCGAGTTAGATCAAATTATGCGAGAAGAGTACCATCTAAACACGAAGTACACTGTGGGAGTGACCTACATCACAGCGAAGGAGGAAATCGTCTTTGTTGGAGGGTACATAAAATTAAACATACAGCTTCGCATATGATCATGATCATATAAATCCCACACACTAACAATTTTTTAATAATTTGGTAGCTATGACGATGTTATCAAAATCTACGAATTAGTCGCAAGAAGACCGAAGCCATTCTTAGTGCAAAAACTACATTTAAACTTGGGTGGAGCTATCTGGTACATAACTATTAAATTGAAGAAGTTGTCGTAATTTATTGAGAAACTCTTAATTCTTTCCATTAGGCGAATCGCATTTCTGCCCAGTCTCTTTGGGACGGAAGACCATTGGAGAATCGGAATAGCTTGTGCGAAAAAAGGAGTCAAAATCTTGGAATTTGATCGCCCGAACAATAAGTTGAAAGTGATTTGGGAGTATTTAAAATACGATGGTTGCCTCTGCTATGGTCTGGATGTCAAAGTAGACTACTTGCGATGTGAATATTTATTAGCCAATGGTTACTTTGATAACCATGTTCTTCATGTGTTTCGACTCAATTTGTGAATAGGTGTCTCGTTATTTATTGTGAGGATGTTCCACGCACAGATATATGTAAACTGGTGTAAAACCGAATTTTATTTGTAATTCAATTCAGTAGTTCTGTAAGTTACATCTTCCTTTTGTTCTTTTACAAAGTTGAAATAAACATGTTTTGTTGTTACAAAGTTATCACAGATATTTACTAAGGCTGTTATTTAGACCTATAAAAATCTAGTAATGACGTTTGTTTAATTTTAGTGCTCGTCGAAGTCGTTGGTTCTACTTCCATTGTTTCAACGGTTTCACTCTGGTCATCTTCAGCATTCAAAATGGTCGCTATTTCTTCCTCTGACAATGTTTCTGTGGAAGTCTTAACAAATCTCGGTCGGTCCTTTACCTCACTACTTGGTCTTGCAATGGGCGTTTGCTGTTTTACTGTCGTAACCTCCTTCGTCGATGTGGTCGCTGCCACGCTTTCACCAGCGTACCGAATCAAATACTGGCACAAATCGTATTTGGGGTTGGAAGTCGTGCAAAAGAGTCTGTAGTAATGTCCGAGTAAATTCCAAACGTGAGCTACATTAAAATAAAAGTTGGTTAGTCTTTGAATGCAGTAACTATAACCATGTTTGTTATACACACATATGGCACAATCTTTAATACTATGGTACATCTCTTCAATTTCCTCTTGTAACTTGGCGTCAGTGAAGGTAAAAAAAACGACGTCTCTGCCTGCCTGTGAGGCTGCCATTAATTGAAGAATTGCTTTAAGTTGTGGATTTCCTCTAAATGCTCCACACCCCCATTTCCCCGTAGCAATGGCCACGTTAGTACCAAGTGGTGATGAGAACCCTATGTAGGCCTGCAAATGACGCAACAGAAAGTAATTAGCCATTACTTCATCACTAGAAACATTCTACAACACCCTCACCTTATTTAACTCTCTTGTCAAAAATCGTGGATGAAATTGTGTTAATGGTCGTGTAATTACGAGGGCGTCTATGGCAACAAACTGTGTACAACGTCGTCCCTTTGAATCCACGCTTGTCACGTCTACCCAATCCCCCGCAAAAGCAAAAGTATTACCGTACCCTGAATACTTGCTAAACCGCTCACAACCTGCAAAATTAGTGCAGTAGGACAGTTAGAAGGGTTGCAAATTTTTGGAATGACAAGTTCGTTTTAAACAATAGCCATAGTATAACGACCTGTAACAACTAAAGCTTCGCAGGATGTGAGTCTTTCAGTGAAAAGTCTTGAAACAATGAGTTCGGGGTAAATGACGAATAGTATCTCCTCTTGTACTGCTCCTCTAGACAAAACTCCTCCCCCAACATACCTACGAGAACACAACCGATGAATCCAAAGCAGAAATAAAACGATCCATACGTACTGATTGGCAAAGTCGACTTGTAAGAACCCTGCGCCTTCCGTTTCAATAGTTCCTTCCAATAATGGAATAATCTTTGAAATCTTTTTATCACTTGTTTCCCACTT
>JAQGCL010000588.1:0-12681 GCA_034699605.1 Isotomiella paraminor
TGGACCATCCTCAGCCTCTACTGCCGCCACTTCTTCTGGACCATCCTCAGCCTCTACTGCCGCCACTTCTTCTGGACAACCATCAGCTGGTGCTAACTCGTCCGGTCCTACTGCTGCTGCTCAAGCAAAAGCTAAAAAGACGTTGGAGGCTGTGAGTAGAATTGAATCAAGACTTACAAAGCCCCCAGCTTTTCAGGTATCACCTAAAGGGGGAGCTGCTGGTTTTAAAAAGCTGCAACAGGCTATTGTGTCAATGAACGAGAGTTATGGGGGTGAGGTGGCTTCAAAGAAACTGAAACTCGAGCAAGACAAGTTCGATTTTGAAAAAGAGAAAGAGAAATGGCGAAGAGAGGAAGAGAAGAAAAAGAAGGACGAGGAGGCAAATCGGGAAATAGAGTTGTGGAAGCGGCAGCAGGACAAGGATGATGCCGAATGCAGACGGGAAATTGAAAAAGAGTGCAGACTGGAAGAAATTCGTCAGAAAGAATTGACTCAAAGGGAAAAGATGAAGATGGAGTTCGAGCAGCAAAATTTAAAGATAAAGTTGCAGTTTGAGCTGGAATTAGCTCAATTAAGAGGTAATTAAACTAACTGTGAGTATTGAAAAAGACATTTGCCTTAACTGGTCGCATTTGGTCATTCTATTCCAGGAAATCAGGGATGATTCGGAAGATTCGATGGAGGATTCGGACGTCAGCTCTTGTATGATGTCGTATTGTAATGAATTTTCGTTCGAATGTTCTAAAAGTTTAAAAATTGGTACTTGTGTCATGTCAAAAAGAATTTTTTATTTGTCAGTTTTGAACAAATGGTGAGTGCTTGGGTCCGTCATAATGAATGCAAGTTTTTGTTTGTTTATTATGAAATAATAGTTATGTCAGGTCATAGTGAAAGGAAATGTTTTTGTTTGTGTAAGTAATTAAAGTAATTAGAGAAAGTATTAATAACTAGTAGGTAGAAAGTATATTATGTATCATTTCTAAAAACTGTTCAAAACAAAAGTGGTAATCATGTGTGTAGAGAAATCTTTTTACATTTTCAATTTTTTGGGATAAAGAAAAATTAAAAATATAATAGAAAATACACAACATCGCAAATTTGTCTGCTGTTAGATTAGCATTTGTACTTTTATAAGCCATCGAGTTTTATAAAAAATGTTTTTAATTGGGCAATAATATGCAGATAAAAATGCATGTACTTTTTAAAATTGTGTTTACATTACACTTGCATAAAGATATTAAATAGTACCTGTTCATATGATGCCCAATTTGCGAAGAATAATTGTTCATAAGATGTTGATGCCAAGTTTTCGAAGAACAATGTGAAATAGGGCTGTTCGTTTTTCTTCTCCTCCGGTCTCTTCGATCTCCTCGTTGCTCCCGGTCACGCCGTCGTCATCGTCATCCTCTTGGTTTTCAACAAAATCCAGCTCCTCCCATCCTCCTAAACAGAATAGTAGTGAAGAGAATGACGTAATAAGAGGCTCACATAACGTACCTAAGCTTCTGATAAAATTATAAATTATGCAGCAAGTGACAATCCAGTCGCAGGCCATTTGATGTCCCCGTTGTTGGTCAACTCTTATTTGTAAACCCTTCAAGCTAGGGAATTTTGCTTTTAAAATCCCATAGACATGCTCCACTCGAACTCTGAACTTTGCAAAATGTGTATTGAACTTTTTTCTTTGGAATTGGGTCCCCAAAGTTGCATTGTTCCTAAATGCCGTCAAAAGGTAGGGGCTCAGGCGATAAGCCGAGTCACCTGCAATCCACTGCTCATCCGAGAAGTACCTGATAACAGATTTTGCACAAATAGCATTGTGTTGGGTATGATAAAATTATTATATTAACCTTTGGGGATCCCTTCCCACAGAGCACTCATTAAAAAGTCGTGAATCGTGTACGCTTCCCGGATATCCGGTCACCAGATGTCGGATTCGTTTGTTCATGTCGCAGATGACCTGCGTTTTAATTGAGTACCTCTGTTTACGACCGTAGTAAGACTCGTGGTCGTCAATTGGGGCCTCCTCGAGAAAAATTTCCGTTCCATCCACAAAACCAATACAACGAGGCAAATCTTCATATAATGATGCCACCATTTGGTTTCTCTCTTCTGCGTCTGGCCAATAAATCAGTTCCTGATACAGCGATAGTACTGCCTGGTGGATTAAAATTAATCTATTAACAACTTAATAACTAGTTAGGAGTAATGATTTAAGTCAAGTCAATACAATAATTGCTTACAGTTTTTACTCTGTCAAAACACGTTCCAATTGTCCCGGCATTTCCTACACCAAAAAGTTCCCCCACCGTTGCGTTTGTAGTCGTTTGGTGCCCAAGAAGATAAAGGGTTATGGCAAGCTGCTTTGCGATAGGAATTTGTTTTCTTCCCACGCCTTTGGGCTTGAAAATCGGATGACCTTCTATCTTCTCCAGGAACAGTTGGAATTGTAAAACTGTGAGTCGGACATGGGTGTTGAATAGCTCATGATCCAAGGACCCGTACGTTGTGAAGACTGTTTCGAACCAGCATGATTTCAGAAGATATGTTCTCGGAACAAAGTATCGATTCTGACAGATCGCAGCAGCCACCCCCAGTCCATCGAAGAACACTTGTTCTCGGTCATCTTCTTCACTGGCTTCCAGCAGTGACCCCCAAGTCTCGCAAAACTCAGAAAGAAGTTGCTTCTTGTAGTTCGCCATTTCTAGCTCAAACTAATTAACAATTGAACAAAACAGCAAGTTCTGTTAATTATTGACTGGAAAAAATAAATCTGCCAGCTGTTGTGAAACTTTTATACGTGTGAAGGTTTTACACTTTTACAGCAGAGTTGCATTTAGCATGTCAAAAATTGTAACTTTACAGGGGTGAAACCTTGCCGCTGGCAGTTTCCTCCCACCCGTATAGCTGTACCTGTAAAAACCTCATACCATTTTTGACTAGACCTAATGTGACATCTTGCATCGATGGTATGACCAGCGGGTAAGAGCTGTCAACTTCTCCAGTAAGCCAAAGCACGACACAACAACAACAGCTCCACGGAAAGCTGGTGAAATGAAATTTGTAGTAGCATCCTAAATTAAGATTAAAAAGGAGCATTGTGAAGTATTTTTGTACTATAGCGATTAGTGTCAGAAAACCCTACATTTACACTCCGATTATAGATTTGTGTGTGCAAAACTGGTATTTGACTCAAGTGTGGCAGTGGTGGTGAAGCGAGGGTTGAGGGTCGAAATTAACAAAATTGACAAACTTAGTTTGACGTGTTGAGAGAGTTTAAGTTTATTGAAGTTTGATTTTTGGTGGGGTTGGTATTTGTTGGTTCTTCGGAAGTGTTCAAGATTGAGGTTTGTAGTGTTTGTTTTATCAGTGGAAAGAGCACTTAAAAGCCAAATCAAACCCTCTCTCTCCTCGTCTGTTCCGGAATGGATTGTTTGTCAAAGCAGAACTAAACTAAACTCATTCAGAACCACTCAAGGCTCTCCACAACATTAATTATTCACACGATCATACTCAACTCTACCACATAGTCGAAACCCAATCTGAAGAACGTAGGATAGATTAATCCTTCACATTACAAACTGAAAATTACTTTAGTGAAGTGAATTGCTGTTTGGTTTGGTTGTTTGAGTCCCATCATCAGGGTTGGAAATAACAATTAGGTTGAGTTTTTTTTACGTTTGTACGCTGGACTGGACTGACTTTCTCCTACTTCAACCAAATTGCAGCTGCTGTTGAACTGAATTGTCACATCTTCTTGTCCTATTCAGAAGGGGATTCTTATGACAGTAAAGTGTGAATGAACGAAAATTGCTATTTTGAAAACACGACAAACTAAGTGCTCTTGAGTCCCACTTGCTTCGTCTCATGTCATCCCCATTCATTTATACAGCTAAAAGAGAGGAGAAAGCAGTACAATAGTGACAGAATTTTAGTTCAATTACTACTCTTCCTGGTACAACTCGTCGTCAAGCATGTGGTGAAGGTACATGCGAATTGCTGGATTTTAGGATTGGAAGTGGGATTCATACTCTTTTGCCAATGTCTGCTACTATTTCACAACAACCTGAAGTGGAGAAGAGGAATTACTCCATCAAGAACGAATCAACGTCTTCATCATGTCTCTTATTAGTCTCAAAGGTATTTTATTTAATGATGGTGGTCTTCTTCATCATTTAACATCAGAACAAACTTGTCCCTCGACACCCGAAATCTATTGTGCTCACGATCATCATATGCTTTTATAATACGCGACCGTGCTGTAGATGAGTTGTCTAATATATTCTTCCACACTTTGCTGATGAGAGGAGACAAGAACCCGGTTTATGATTAAACTTGCAATAATTGATGTAATAATAATAGTTAGAGAACTTAAGTCAATGAGTCTACGTGGGATTAAATTAACCGTGCAAACTGGTCCCAAACACCTCTCTTTCTTCTCCTTCCAAGGTGAACAGCGTGGGGATGATAGGGTGTAGAGATGTAGATACCAGCTTCATTCCTTCATGCATCTTCTCCATTGTCCAAGTAAAATAAAGTTAAAATTAAGGTTAAATGTTCAAAAGGGTAAGAAGAACAGTCCGAACTTCGGATAAAAGATGGGGTACTTACAGCCACGCACGCAAGGCATTCCTTCGTTCGTGAATGCATGCATGCATTAATTCTATTCTCTCCTCCCTTTCTCCCATAATAATGTGGTTTGTTTAGTTTCAAACGATGACAATTTACTTGTAAAGTTTGAAAACTTTGGGAAGATATATTTTGATGTGGAGAAAAGAGTAGGAAATTCACCCAAGGGTTAAACTTTTGGTTTCTTTGAACTCCTCAGGAAGGGAGAGGAAGGAGTGAATGCATTAGCTGGATTTATCTTTCGCCCTATTTCTTTATCAATGTCTGAGGCTTTTGGTAAAATATTTTCCAAGTTTGGAATCTGAATTTGACGTCGGCACAATATAAGTAGTTCATGCATGTTGATGTTATGGTTATGACATCGCTTTTCCTTTCCTCAAAGCCAAAAGTGAGAGAAGGAAAGTGCAGTGCAACTCACAGGGATGGATTCAATTTGTACGTTTTGGAGGAAGAGTGGATCTGAATTCTAATGCATCTTTTCGCTTTTGAACGTTGAATATCGAATCGACTTCTAGTAGTTCTTCTGAAGACTATAGACTAGATTTGCTTTTGCTTCGATACTCTCCAAATCCGTTCTCAAGGGGCTCAGAAACTTCTCAATCTTCTCCATATTTCAATTCACCCCTCTGCCTCTGCCCTCACTCCCCTTTGCTTGCACATTCATTCATCTTTATCAGTAAAGACAAGAGAAAAGTAGCGCAAAACATAACTCTCAGAGAGAAACATAAATGTACAACTGACGAGATAAAAGCAACTCCGTCTTTCTTGGGAAGGGGAATCCCAACATCCGACTATTACCGACATTTACGGTCCTGTTCAGTAATTTCAATTCCTGCCTTTGGTAGGAGGAAACTTAAGTAAAATAAACAGGAAGGTCAGGGTCACCATTCTATATCTACCAACGAGGAACCCCATTCCACCGAATCGCTCAGTAAAGGAAACTAATAATCCCCACGACGAACATCAAACACTCTCACTGCTTTCAGTGACTGTGGCTATGGCCAAAATACCCTTTCCTTATACTTATCTCTTTAATCTTTAAAGCCAGGGACGCAAAGCTTCGAATTTGGAAGATTCACTTCTTACTTTCTCATTTATCCTCGAATCCTGCTGCTCGCTCACAAAGCCCAACCCTTCAAATCATTTGGACAAAAATTGATTGAAAAATTATCAAAAGAAAATTGTTTTCTGTTTAGGATTTAAGAAGGGAATATTTTAAATTCCCTCATCCGCATCCTTGTTGACTTTAAATGTTGCTTCCCCCACTCCTCCGAACCGGGTTACACTTGACATGACGGTGAAGTGTAATTGTGGGCTGAATGACCCAATTGGACCGCTGTTGATGACCCATTACCCTCCACCCTTTATTACCTCCCACTCCCATTCTCCAGACCCATCTCATCTTATCGCAATGACTACGACCCCAACTCCTTTTGAACAACAATGATAAGAACGACTCTGTAACACTGCCATTCTCTCCGCTTGCTTTTCACTCACACAAACGTTCATTCCAAGAGTTAAGCAGAAGCACACCCCTTTTTTGTTGCTTTTATTTCCAATCCTCACAGTAATTTTGGAATTCGTGTTAAGATTAATTATGATGGTCATGTTTTATATGCCAACCATTGCTATTATACGCATTAGAACAACGGGCTTCGGTGGATCGAATCACTTGAATTTTTCTTTCGACTTTAGAAATTTGTATTGCATGTTCCAAAAGAATATAGAAACAAGCTAAGAAGGGACGTCGTGGTTGTTGTGTACCTCTTCTTGGGCTAAATGCCTTTTCTCTTCTCTCTTCTTCTTCGTCGTTTTAATTTAATGGGGTAAATGTGGTGTAATGAGGATAATCAAAGGTTGGAGTTGGTTAACTGCTTCTAAATTCTAAATAACTGCTCCTGTACTTTCTTTCTCTACTTTTAAAAACTTCATAAAAACTTTTCAGTCCCTCAGTCACACTCACGCAGCGGAGAAAAGAAGTTTGATTGTGGTGTAGTGAAATAAGTGGTGTAATCCGACAAATATCTTTTAACTTTGCGTTTAATCTCATTTCCTCCCATTTTCACATTTGTGAGTGTATCATTCATTTTTATCACACACTTTGGAACTAGTTAAACGTGTGTAGCTGAATGTGTTACCGAATTACCGTCGAAGCCTCCATACTTGAGAGCTGCACTAGAAGAAAATGGGTGGTCCTCTCGTAGCAATAATTTCTGTAGCTGTGTCTAAAATTGTTAAATTTGTTTCTTGACTAATTGTATAAACTTTTTTTGTAAATGTTCAATGCTACGTAAAGGGCTATATGAATCAGTAAGTAGTAGATATAGGTAACATAAGTCAAATGTCGCATTTCGGTGTTGCGTTGTCGCAAATGTCAATTGTGGTTTGGCAAAGGCAGGCGATGGAATCATGAAACACAGGAATAGGAACATTTGGTGAAACATTACACTGCACAAACTCATAGGGAAAGTTTTTCTTGCCTTTTTCGTAGTGACGAGAACACCACAGCAGAGAAAACCAACTGATCATTATTTTAGTACACCACCAATGCCTACACCGCACATTGGAAAATGTGCGTCTGAGTCACTTTCTCGGTGTGGTTTTTGGAGCAGTGCTTTTGTGAGCAAATAAATCCGGTTGGGAAATCGGATATAGGGAAAGTGATCCTACCCTCTCATGGGAGTTAATTAACGGTACAAATCACCAAAAGTCAACTCAATTCCATTCTCCAAAAAGCACAAGCCTTTTGCTTCAAATCTCTGCTGTTTGAAACTTGTCATGCCATGCATGTGTCACTCTGTTTGCGGTTTTCATTACATCTCCTAGCTCCTAATGCACGTACCAATCGACTTTTTCCAATTAGAAACATCTGACTGGATTTTACTTTTTTTACTTAAAATTCTCCTGTGCTATAATTTTACTGCAGCTGCTTTGAAAAGCAACGAATTTTATGTACCCAAGACAAATGTTGTGTGCATGTCATGCTGCTACCAAGTAATAATTAATGAATTAAGTAATTGTACTAATATTAGTGAGCATTGAGTTGGGCTTTTCTTCGGCGAAGTCCACTCCACGGTCAGGGCATCCTAAGCGTAAAAACGTGCACCGGCCGGATCAATAATTAAAAGGAAAGAAGCAAAATGACTTCTAAATGTATGACGGAGAAAGAGGTATAAATGTAGGCAGGTAGTCTTCCTTTTCTTTTTCTACGATCAAATCTTGTTGGCTCACGGTGAGCTGGTTGTTGCTGAGGCCGTGACTAGTTTCTGTTTTTCTGTGTGCTACAAAAACTTTAGATTGGGTTATTTGCATTGTATTCATTTCTCTTTTCACATTTCATACACATTGGACTTCTTCATTTCTATATTATCCCTCTCTCGGAGCTGGACAACTGGAGTCGTTTTAGTTTTTAGTGTTGTCCAGCTGGCCTCTCCCACAACACCACATTCATTATTCACCTCTCAGTCATTCCTCCATCCAGCCAACCACCAAGTCCAAGCAAATGAAGAAATCCAAGTGGTTCAACAACACACACAACTTGACAGGCACAGGGAATGTTGAACTGCTAATTAGTTTAACTCCCATCAAATCGAACGCACCGTCTCGATTACAGTGTTGTAGTCCACATGGTCACCCGCTCGCGTACCAACCATCATTACTCACAATTTACATTCCCATGGAGAATTTCACAGGGTACGAATGACCCATTAGAATGATTCTCATTAAACTTGCCAAAATGAGATTTGACCAGTCCCCCACCAGCACACACCACAATCAAACTAAAATTACAAACGTTCAATAATTGGTACAAACAAACTCAGTTTGCATAAGAAGTGTGACCCATGAAATTGGGATCAATTTGAGACATAATTGAACCGACTAAAACAAGGTGAAAGTTTCATATACCATCAATACCTTAAGTTGTTTTTGTGTCCCTTTAAAAAGTCATATTTACAAGTGACAGAGTGAAAACCTCAAAAAGTATACAATTGAAAGTGTATGGAGATGAGATACTGTTTCACCCACAATCTAATCTTGTTTGAGGATTTGATTGTGTGATTTGTGTTCATTCAGTCAGTTTAGTTAGTATCAATATTTGCTGAGTGCAACTGGAATTACGTTTTAATTCCAACACCAACTGAACTGAACTCTTCTGTCCATCTTCATATCAAATTATTATTCATTCTGAATTAAATCGTGTTGATACCGAGAAGAGAGTCAACTCTGTAACTTAATACCGGTGTGAATGGATTATAAGTTGGAAAATCGTATCACTTGTGTGTTGATCCTCGTTCAGTTTTGTCAACATTATAAAAATGAATGGAGATTATAAAAAGTGAATGAAGGATGAGTTTGTCCAAAATAAGCATAGAGATGAAAATCGACATCTCTGCTATTGGCACAGTTTTTATCCCTCACAAACGTCGAGATAAGTGACAAAATGAATTATGTCAATAAAATAACGTAGTGTGCATAATCAGACATTAACTGCGGTGCAGTCCAATTAATTATAGCATCGCAAAATATAACCCTAATAAATTTTATGCATGAGCAAACGCCATGGCATCTTTATGACCCAACAACTCATTGCAATAATAAAATTATACATAAATTTGTTTAATTGATGCACACACAAACAAAGTGCAATTACTCTCTGGTGGCCCAATACCACACGACTTGACATGACAGTGGCATTTTGACGACGAGCTCCCTGTTAATGATGAAAGTAAATAAATATTTGACGGTCCTTTGAGAAAAGTTGATTTGAGGAGAGTAATATTTGCGGATGAAATTGTGCAAAATTAATAATTAAACCCACCGTGTTTATTTATTTCAGTACGATGACGGGTTGTCGCACTACGGCGCGATGGAAAATGTTGCGGGAATGTACGACCCCCACGGAGTGCACCGTCCCCTCCATCAACCTTTACCGGGGCATCCCTCCCCCCATATGAATAGTCATCCTATGTACCATCACCAGGGCAATCATGTAGGAACCCCCAACCATGTCATGCCAGGCACGACGGACGTCCTCAAGAGGGATAAAGATGCAATTTATGGGTAAGTTCAATTACTAATCCGTTTTTATAAGTGATTCTGAGAAAAGTCCCAAAAACAAAAAAGGATTTCTGAAAGAAGAGGAAACTAAAACATTCCTAAGACATTTTGAATTTCTTTATACCTACAATTAGTAAAGTAAAAGCATCCGTCCGTGTACGACCAGGCAGGCACGATTGTATGCTTCATCTCTCAGTAGCAAAATGCTGACAATTGAAAAATTGTTTTGTGCGTAATTCAGGTTGCCGTTCTTACAGCAATTTTGTGCCTAAATGCCACATATTAGTATGCATCAGTTCACCGTAATTTGAGGAAATTGGCCAATTTTTCAATTACATTGGATTAGAATTAGAATAGAAATTCAATTTTCTATTAAATAATTTGTAGGATTATTACAGCACATTAGAGAAAGAACCAAACCTGGCTTCAGAATAATTATGTGTAGGGTAAGATTATACACTTTTTCTTCACTCAAGATTATTGATAGCAAGCAAGAAGAAGAAGAAGAGTGGTGTTGTAATATTGCGCCAGGTTAAAAACTAAAGCCGACTTCCAACTTTTCTTCATCCGACCAAGACAGTAGGAAAAGGTATTCCATAATTTTAAGACCTTTTGGTGTTGCTTTAGCAATGCTGAAGAAGAGACCAGTCTAATTAATGAGAACAACCATGTTCCATTCTTTTTAATAGGTGAAGGAAAATACTGATGCTACAATTTTTTGCTTATGCTATGGTACCAACCAAAATGAAGTGCTGGGAGAGCACAGGAAGAACGTTTGACTCTTTTCTTAAGAAAATTCGAGATTATTTAGATGGCTAATTTCAAAGAAGGGGAAATATAATAAATTCATTTCAGTTGAGGCCTTGATTTAGTATTCTGTATTTTCAATGTGAAGGAAAACAACGGCTTCCCCAACCATTATCATTATCATCTTTCCTGATCATGACCTTGGCCTACGTTTTGTTTTAAATTCATGGAACAGAATGAGGCCGAAGATATGTGGAATAAATTACCTTTTCACAGATGTACGTTGTCAACGAAAACAATGCAAAAAATTTGATTGATATTGATATTGATTGAATTACAAATGATTTCTGCTGAACTTAAGTTTTTATTCTTCCTAGCATTTCGATTGGCAAATTTTAAAGGTGATGTTTCCCTTGCGATATTATAATTCCAATAATCTGTATTGATTAACTTGCGTTTTCTTACGTACATTTTCATGGAATTTGCAGCATCAGTTTGAATGATTTAAACGGTTCATGTAATTTGGAATTGAGTAGCTTCGATTGTGCAATTTGTGAAGATTTCAAGGGCAAAAGTGTTTCCTTCTCACACTTTTTTTAAAGTCAGGGAGAATAAAAAAAAGTATAAATTCAGCCAAGAGTCTGTTTGGTATTTATGATGATGATGATGAAACCTTCTTGTTAATGTTGCAAAATGTATGAGAAAGAAATTAGCCTTAATTTTAGCTCAAGAACTTTTGCTGCTGTGCCGTTTCCCTGAACTTTATTCACATAATTTTGAATTCATACATCGTCATATTCTTTTGCTATTAAAGTCACAAGTCACGATGCACAGGAACAACGTTTTCACAATGTATCCACTGGTAAAGTATTTTGTTGTACGTTCCTCTGTGAGGAAAATAATGCTAAAAAGAAAGAATAAAGGACATGTAAAATGAAAATGGGCGATAGCAGCGAAATAAATGGAAAATGTTGGCAATTTCACAGTTTGGGAACTCTAGAGATGCATCCCCTTGACAGAGATAAATTGTTTCTTTTATTTTTGCTCTCTCTCTACACATGAATACCAAATAGGGGAGCTTGTCACCCCTTTTCCCTTTACAGAAAACGACAGAAAGAACATAGCACATGACGACGACGACAGGGTTTGGAAAATACGCATACAAGCGGTTCGGTTCGTCTGTCTGTAATATTACAGGTGACAATGACAACGACCGAATTTCCTATTATGAACAACCTCTCTCTCCAAATACGACCATGATGACTTTCATTTATATAGACTCTGCTGAAGGTGTCATTCTTTTTGGTACGATTTTGAAGAATGGAAAAATTGCAGTGAAGAAAGATGCGAGGCTTTCTCCTTCGTCCTCTCCGCAAGGATACTGTATAGTCATATCATTAGATTACCCCAGTAGTTGTCTCCTCACCCAATCTTCTTAGATAATGATAATTTACATACACACACACACACACATGAAATGTCCCAATGCCAGTGTAATAATAGTAGAGTTCACTTGACTGCATATATGTGGAGGCGAGTGTGAGGGTGGGGAGACAGAGAATGTGTCCCCAGGGTCGCGTTTCCTCTTCCTTCAGTCCCTTAACTTATTATGGCAGTCACATATCGCCTTGTTGTTTTGTATAATCCCAAAATGCTTTTGTTTGTTATGTGCGATAAAATTTGAATGTTTTTGTATTTTATCTGTCATTTTGCCTCTTCTTTTCAGTCATCCGCTATTCCCACTCCTGGCACTCATATTTGAAAAGTGCGAGCTGGCGACATGTACCCCTCGCGAACCAGGGGTGGCAGGGGGAGATGTATGTTCCTCAGAGTCCTTCAACGAGGATATTGCAGTCTTCTCCAAACAGGTAAGCAACTCCTTTATTTGTTTTTTAAGAAGAAAATGATTCATTTCATATACACAACGAGCATGGCACATTGGCAACTCTCTTGTCAACTTTGTTTTCAGTCCAAAGTACAAAATGTTTTGCATTGTATGTAGGTGCAATAATGAAGGTTGTAAAAGTTGCATGATGATGTCGTGCATGGAATTAAGTGGAATTTTTAAAATGCTTTAGAATGATTTAAGGGTCTATCGATAAGATAAGATTTGATATAAAGTAATTTGTCCCAGGGTTAGTAAGGTTGTAAGTAAGGTGCTCCAATGTGTCTCTCATCTCATCGCAGCTGTGAAACCGGATCTTTTTTATTCATCCAATTCCTTCCACCATCACCATCCATCCATCC
>JAQGCL010000589.1:0-12658 GCA_034699605.1 Isotomiella paraminor
ATGGATACCACCAATACACTATACCAGCTACGTCTTCCTTTTCTAATTAAAATGTGCAATATGCAAATGTACCACTCTACGAAGAGTCATTAACTGCACTTCGACTTCACAGTTCGCTAGCTTTCATTTTTCCTTGAGTAGGTCAGGTCTACAGCATTTGGAGCAATATCGCTTTTCTCAGCTTCATGTGAAGAAAAACTTTGACTACGAAGAAGGTGCAATATCCAACCAAAAGCCTTTCGTCTTCGCTTTTCCCGTGTCTCAACTTTGTCTACCCACTTTTCTTTCTTTCTTACAGCAAAGTATTTATGCAGGTGAAGAACTTTCTCTAACACGAGACCAACAAACTTTGTCATCCGCAACTTTAATTAGTTGAAGGTGCGAAGAAACTAAAGGGCATCTGTGTGGTAGAAACTTTGGTATCCACTCTGCCATGGATGCATAAAAACTCCCTTCATTACCCTTTAGGACACGAAGAAGAGGACCAGTATTTTTTATCCGAGTCTGATTCAAGACTTTGTAACACTCATTCATTTAACCGGAAGGTCATCAATGCAAACTAAGGATGGCACATCTGCACTCTCCAGGTGGAGATTTACATACTTTCAATGGAATATAATGTAGCGAGGCATTGATATGGAAATGCTAATCAGTATCTTTATCATTCCTAGGGTCTCGTCAAGATACCAACGTCCCTTTCCTTTTCGTCCCTCGTCGTTGATGAATTTTTTTAGAGAGTTGTATGGCCCTTCATCATATTTAATCCAACAGGCAGGCATAATAACATAATGCATCCAGCCTCAATCGCAATGAAAGTTAAAGAATGCAAGAGACACATCCCCTTCTGCATCTCGTTTGCATCTCCCATAGTCATCATTCTAATATTAAGGGATTCGAAGCTGCCTTTCCCTTACCTATGCTGATGATGTACCTGAGACAACCCTTCCTTCCTGCTATTCATTCCATCCGATCCATTATATTATAATGTACCACTTCCTTATGCATAACATCGCATTATATATTTCAACCCTTTCAAGGGCTCCATTTTCAATTTCAATCAAGCC
Source organism: Isotomiella paraminor (assembly GCA_034699605.1). NCBI lineage: Eukaryota > Metazoa > Arthropoda > Collembola > Entomobryomorpha > Isotomidae > Isotomiella > Isotomiella paraminor. The sequence continues at coordinate 1,065 of JAQGCL010000589.1, forward strand.
TCTCGTACAGTCAATTCTTGGCTCTCTGATTAAAACAGGCAGAGCATTTACATAGTCAACACCACTCTCACAGTCGCTCTTCGGGGCACTTTGAGATTCCTCATTATTATTTTCAAACATCTTTACATTGGCACTATTATTGCTCGTCAACACTTGTCGTCAATCTTTATCTCCTGAAGCTCCTTTGTGAGGGTAAATCTGGTGGTTGTTGTGTGGTATCCATGTCGTATAAAAAGAGATAAGAGGTGAAAAGTTTTGGGTTAGGAATAAGTTATTCATGGGAAAATAATGCAGTGAGGTGAAGTCAGTTTGGTTCATGCATATTGTGGTGTTCCGTGTGTGTATTGTGTCTTCGAAGATGATACTCAAGGAAGTATCATGCATAATATTACTTAATGTGGCCACTACTTTTTGCAGTCTGTTTGAACCGCAGAAGATGGGATGATAGCCACTCTGCCTGCGACGGGAGAAAGAAAAGGGAAAGAAGGAAAAGTGCTGGATGATGATGGATAAGGAAGAGGTTGGATTTCTTGGAGAACGGAGAGGAAAAGGGAAAGCATAAGATCTGCTGGAGAGAATCGTAGAATGTCCAAGATCTCATGAATTTACAATCACCCTTCGCGTCTCCTTATTTGCCAGTCACTGGGTATGTTTTCTCCTATTTTTGTTTATTTTATTCCATCTTTCATATCCAAAGAGTGGAAACAGATCAAATTCTGCTGATTCCATACACTGCGTACACTTGAGTGCATTCCAAGCCATACTGCATATATTCATGATCCCTTTTCCACTCCTTGGTTCTTTCACTTTTATTTATTTGGTGGATGTGTATTAAAAACGGAACTAGGCAAAGCTGAAAGTCCGCTGCTATGATACGTGTGGGATATTCAGCAGAATATTGTTATTATTATCCTTACTTTTTGGCTTATGTGGGAGAGGCGTGTAACGTATGGGATGACTCGAGGTTTTATTTGTATACTCAAAATAATCTCCAAATGTTTTGATTGACTGATCTCTACTTTGTAACTTGTGACTGATTTTGAATTTACACCACAATGGATAAAGGCAAAGCAGGAACAGACATCGTTGAATAATTTTCATTTTACCCTATAAACTTGTACCCTGCGTTAAGTCAAACTCAATGACTTGACTTAATTACTTTTACTTACTTCAAAAAGGTGTAAAAAAGAGTAAAGCCAGATAGATATCAAGCTGCAGCTTATCCCTTCTTTAAATTGACTTTGCCTCGCTTAAAAATATCCTGTTTTATTGATAAATCTAAAGCAAGGGAATGGGTCGTTCTTCTCAACTCCCCTTTCAATTCAACAAGAAAGATGTTCCGAGTTCACATCACTAAAAAATTGAGCCAATAGCAACAACCAATGTAGCAATAGCGTAATCATTAACTCTAACTTGGTTACGGGACTGCTGAAAATTTAAGGTTAAATGTTTTAGCAAGTCATGTTTTCCAACATCCAAGTTTCGGTAGAGTCAAAAGCATTGTACTCAATTGAACTTTCCGTCTCTTCTATATCGACACAAGTCAAAAATTATTTTGTCTACTGAAAGTTTAAAATTGTTCTCAAATGTGGATGAATTAATTGACAGATTGAATCGCGAAGGCTGAAGGTGGAAAGTCACGGCCGTTAAATAAAATTGTCTGATCAAAAGTGGCAACTCCACGTTTCCATTTTATTGGAAAGCTGCCAAAAAACGTTGTAATTGGTTGAATGGAGAGGATGTGAACATGATACTTTATTCATTGGAATGTGTGAAGGAGGCTGGAGTGTTTGTGGTAAAAGAACAAAACAGCGGGCATGGATTGATTACGATGGTGCAATGGGTGAAATTGGATCAATGCCTGGAGTTGAAATGAAATGGATCTCCGAATTTGGTGGAAAAGGACAGGATTCATGGAAACATCTCTAATCCCCTGAACAAATAAATGGAGCCATAATAATATAATCGGGTTGTCACAAGTCGCACACTCACACACACACCTTTTTTACAGCTTTGTTCATCCATCCTCTATTCTTCAGCCTGCTTGTGCTCCAAAGAGTCATCATATCGGATTACATGCTTTTCACCCAAAACACACCTTTTCCAACAAAACAAGCCCAGGCCTGTTTATTATTATTAATTGACAATGAAAAAACTAATCCGTTTCACTTTCCCCAATCATCCCGAACTTGACTCATCAAAGCTTCATTCCCTCAGTGTAAAACTATCAATTCTAACTCTCAGTCTTCCTCTGTACATTTCGAAAAGGGTTAGCAGAGTGAAAGTGAGGTTGGGGCAGAGTGAAACAGTCCCATACCTACCTACCCACTCCCTGTCTTCCACTTTTTCTCCGTGATTAGTTCAATTTGTAGTGAAATTGGTCCGTGTCTTCCTCCAAGAAGGGAAGTTGGGTCTTGACAACTTTGTGAATGTGAGAGTTGTTGCAAATCACAAGTTGGAGGCAGGAAAGTAAAAGAATGATGGGGATATCATATCTTCAAGTTGTTATGAGACTCTCTCGCTTTCTCAACTTTTCTGAGGAAAAGTCATAATTTTGATTGTTGAACCACTAACAAGCAAGCATGTCATGGCGTATGTATAGTTCCCATGAAACGGAAAGGGAGTTGCAAAACCTTCATTAACGAGTTGTAAGCAGTCTTGTAAAGAGAGAAACTTGGTGAAGCAGGAGAAATCTAAGAATGCAAAAAATAAATTGAATAAAGCAAAGAAAGTACAAGACTCCTCTCTACCCATCCTCATGTTCATCCGTTTCGGCAGCAAGGAAAGGAAGATAGGTATTGTGCTTCTCAGATATGACGATGATGATAGCATTCTACTGCTCTCCAAAGTAGGAACATAGCACATTGGCCCAGAATTTAGATGCACAAAGTTGGCAGATTTAATGTCGTACCTGTTGCCTCGCCACCATTTACTTACTCCTTCCTCCTTGCACACCTTCCTGTGGCAAATCTTGCATACGCACACAGGCTGTCTCATGCAACCCTCTCTTGTGCCCTCTGACCCTTCCTTTCCTTCTTTGTAAAAATGCGTCTAGGATGCGTTGTTGCATTTTGCATAAACGGATTTTGTTTAATACGTTCAGAGATGTTTGTGTGTTTGCAATGAGTATTATTTGAGTTGGACTCTGTTGTCTCAAAAAAGTTGGACAAAAAGTTAGCCGGAAGTGATGGTAGTATAGAAAGAGAAGGATTTTTTGAGTTGGTTGTTGTGAAGGCAATAAAATGGAGTGAGGGAGTATCGATCCGATTCGGGAGAAAAAGTGGTGGTACGGGTACATGCGCCCTCCCCCTTACAATGACCACTAACATGGCCACCAGTCATTTCCTAACACGCCCTTCTCTCCTTCCATCATCACTACCGGATGTGACTCCAACTCGCTAAATTAAAATTTTATCTCCACTACCACATGTTCGCTATGGCCCTTCACATCCTACGCAGTGCCTATGCCTCAAGCATCTATGTAAATGAATACAATTCACTCTAAACACTCGGATCAGAGGAGAGAAGAAAGGGAAAAGGAGATTTAAAAGAGAGAAAATGAAAACACATTTTCTCCACGGTCTAACTGTGTGCTCCAGCGACATATGCCAAGTCGTAAAAAAGTTTCTTCTTCCTCTCCAAATCTCCCACTTTGTTTTCTCTCATTGGGTCCTGAATTCCTGTGGACAAGACGTCTTCTTTCTTTCTTTCTTTCTTTCTCTCCCTTCATCCTTCACTTCATAACACACCCAAAACCAACGCAAAACAAGGGAAAGCAGCGTGTAAAAAGCTATGCTCCTTCGCTATATCTTCGCGATGTCATAAGACTTTTGGGGCATTCTTCCACCTTCCAAATAAAACGATGAGACCATTTACTATATTCGTACGTGGCTTGTGTGTGTAGCTGCCTGTGTGTGGTGGTGATCGCAGCGATATTTATTTACGATTAGAGTCAGAGTCAAGGATCGGATCGTTTGGAAATAAAAAGAGATGAAATGGAGTAAAATAAAAAAACAGCAATGAAATCCCAATCGAACGATCAAATGAAAATTTATGTGATGTTACCCATACAAAGCAAAAGCAAAGGTAAAAGGAGAGAGAAGATGGATGCATTGCTGGTGTGGTTCGATGGTCGGTTGGGTTTGTAACGAATTTGAATCGAAAAAGATAGAGATTCCCAGGCAGTTGGATGAAATGAAAGGGTTGCTTGCCTATCTGTGAAGCAATGGACACTTTTACTTTAAACTATTTTTTACTTCGCCTTTTTATGTCCTCCGATTCATGGAAACATATAAAAAATTATGTTCCAGGGTAAACTCGCTTTTAAAATTTGCCTGACCTGTCTCTCTCCTTTTTTACAAGTAGATTTACTTTTTATGCCACTGCAAAGACCCAATAACAACAACACAGGAGTCGCAATCCCTTTTAACCCTTTACTTTTCCATTAAGGAACTCCACACAAAACAATGAGCCTATGAATGAGACAGCTTAGCTTTTCTTGCGGCCTTTCGGCCATACTTTCGTTGGAAAGGCCGTGAATTCTGTATCATTTCGATTATGTAGGGTGAGTCAACCGAAGCTTTTTCACGCTTACTATACGTCCCTTGCATTATTTTATTCCGAAAAAGACTCAACTCATGCAAAATGTATATTTTGTAAGAAAACCATTTTTGTAAGATGAAAAATATTTGTAGTGTGAAGATATGGGGAAACTTGACAAGTAGGCTGATGGCCAATATCCCAATGTTGCTCAAATAAATTACACCAAGCAGACAAGTATTTATGGCACAACAACAAAACATCTCATTTTTTTCCTCTTTTTTACGCTCCCCAACTCCGAATTAATGTATGTCTTTGTCCACTCTACAAAATCAGAGGTCTCGTCATCCGATACTCAAGTATGAACTTTTGATCTATGCAGTGTAGGAAAAGTGTAACGCAATATCATGCTGTTTGTTAGCCATTTTTTGCCACCCATTTTTCAAAGGAAACTAATTCAATGCAGGGTAAACTATACGGAGAAAGGGTTCAGTTGTTCAGGAAGGAAAAAGTCCTCTTTTCCTCTGTCTCTTCTCTCTTTTTCTATGTTCTAATGTTTGATTTTGATTCCTTCGTAGTGATGCATGTAGGAGTGTAACAGTCATAAATGCATTTTGATATAGATGAAGGGCCTGTGCGCCTTATAATGCGCTCATTTATTAAATTATATCGAGGTAGTCGGTCGCTGAATTGAATAATAATGAGACAAGGTAGATGTGCAATTGTTCAAGTTAAAGTGTGGGGTTGACATTTTCTTCATTGGAGTTATAAGGAATAAGTACAAAGCTCAATGTCTCATTACTCTAATGAGAGAAATGAGACATGTGAGATTAAATTACTTGAGTCTCCTCACCACAAAGTCTCACACTTCAGGTATGACATGATACAAGTAAGAGTGAATTGGGAGAGAGAAAGACATTCACTCAGAAGTAATTGGTGCTTGGTATGTAAGATAATATAATTCTTAACGCCTAAATATTGCTGTTGGAAGGGAATATTGTGGTCCATTATGATGGAGAAAAGAGCTGAGTGAGGTGGAATATGTAAGGCAGAAGGGGATTGCCAGGAACAATAATAACAAGTTGAAGTTACGTTACAGGTTTAGTTGTCAGGTAGGAATTTGTTTGTTCACTGCCGGAGGAAATTAGTGGAGTAAGGATTAAAAGGGATTACAAGGAATTCAGGTTAATATCAATAAATTGACTTTTGATTTGACTATTTGAAATTGAGATTACAGTCCCTAGTGAAAGCGAGAGAGAGGGAGCACATTCATTGTGTGACATAATCCACTTGAAACGTTCTCAACGACTGAATAAACATGGACTGGTCGCCATTAATGTCATCACATTCGTAAGGGCTAAACCAAATCGTGGATTCCCTTTGACATTTACGCATTAAATAACTACATCTCACTGCTTTTATACGTAGCAGTTCCAAATAAACTAAAATGTACTTGCTCTCGCACTATCCTGGCTCCAAACATTTCGTGGTAAATTGAATTGGATGGCATGTGATGTGACAAGTCCACGTCGTATACAAAGCTGACAAGAGGCAAGGAATTCTGATGTCTTGTCTGCAAATTACAAGAATTGAAACTCCTGAAAAAGTTGGGAGTAATGCTTGCTTAGTCTCGGCTTGTCATATCGACTCTCTGTGACTAACAAAGCAAACCAGAGAAATGTGATGGTAAAAGCAATGGAGGTAGGATGGAGAGTAGGGAGCCCTGTGTGCTGTGCTAAGACAGGATTGGGCAGGATTTGTGTGGACACGAAGATGGAAGTGAAGTGACTTTGCTCAATCAAAAAACAAATAAGCTGCCAATAAAAATAATAAGCTTTTTTTCATCCGATGCACCACATCCATCTTCTTAATCCAGCAGGCAGGCAGGCAGTCAGACGAGTCACTTTTTTCCTTTCTCTACAGCTTTCTCTTTTTTCCCTTCCCTTTTCCGCCTCGTTCCTTTCGCTTCGCTCTGTAATATAAGAAGAAGAAGAAAAGAAGAAAAAGAGGCTGGGTCTCTTTTCCACCCAAGATAATGATAACAGCATTCTCCTGAGGTTACTTTTTCGGACTTTAGAGTCGACTAGTCCATAAATTACCCGGGTTTTCTCCCTTTTTTCGGCCATCTTTTCTTGCTGACGATTGCCCTTTTCCTCGGGAAATAACAGAATCATCAGTCTTCGTCTCTAATCCCAAGCCAAACAACCCGGATTCACTTCCATTATTCTCCCTACACAAGAAGAGACCACTCTCTGTCAAGCTCCACGTGTGCACACAGCAGCACCAACAGTAGCAGCGTCATTGCCAAAAGGGCCGTAAGTGTACGAGTCCTTCCATACGGAAACCAAACTCAACTTTTATTCTTTTATCTTCCACGTAAATACTCATCCCAAAACTCCTTTGAATCCTAAATGAAAGGCAATGGACGGAGAAAGTATTTCTTTTATTTCATTTCATGTCATTTTGCAAAGGACGTGAAGGAAGGTGCTGCTGGGACGAGGAGGATGAGCGTGTGAAATTAAATGAAATGGATGAAGGGAGGAAAAGGGCATTTTCTTTGCCGGTCATTTGATGAGAGTGAAAGTAAGGCATGGGTTCCTTTTTATACGTGACTTTTTGGTGGGCGATGGACGATGAGATTAGGAATGGATGAGGAGTTTATGTGTCTCAAGTAGTTGGAAATGGACTGAGTCCCTGGGGACCTACCTCTTTGTGCTACGGCGCCCTCGGCCGATCCATCAAGTGTCGGATATTCCTAGACCAAGAAAGCCTGCTCAGTCAACCGAAGTTATCTGCCAGAATGGAGAAGAAGAAGAGAAAGAAAAGAAAGACGGGAGAAAAACGGATTTTTCTCATTCCGACCACGGAATGCAAATGCTGTCTGTGGCCCTCAGGGCACAGCGTCTCCTCCTATTATTAGCATTTTCATTATTATCCCCTCCTCCGTCCACCTTCATCCGAAGACCACACCACGCCATACATACACACAACTTGGTAAGTATGTGTATCCGCGTATACACATAACTTACCAACCCAACCGAAAAAAGTCAACCCAAACTCACCAAACCAACTCGACTAAACTTTCTTTTTCTTTCTTTCTTTTTTCTTTTCTTTTTCTTTTCTCTTCCTCTCTCCTCACCCTTATCTCACACAACTTCCTGGAGACTATGGTGCTGGATATACGCACATCACAATGACATAGCAATAGCAATACACCATTCACTCACTCCTTCACTCAATCGTCCAACTCTTTCGTTCACAAGAAAAATGAATAAGATTGAAGGAAAAGGATCATTACTATAGATGCGTCTCCATTTAGTCCATAAATGTTCAAAGACCAATAAACGATTGAGTGGCAGATGGATGGACATGGAGATAATGATGAGTCCATCAAAATCTATAAACGAGCTGAACAAAGCCAAAACGAAGATTATTCTTATATCGTACTTATGTAATGCCTTGACTGCCACTGCCAGGTTGCCTGCCACTGCCACTCATCTCATGTTTGTTTCCCTTCTCATTATTACAAATAACATCAGTCCTCTCTGATCATTATCTCTACTTGGGTAATTTACCATATGCATATATCTATTTATCGACTCTTCCAAGTGCCACTTGTAAACCATGTCTGTGTTATTATTAATTATGTCAAGATCGAAGGGTGCAACGTGCAATGAAAGTATTTTTTTCAAATTGAAGAACCCTTTGATCCAAGAACTCTATTTGCATGAATGCATTTTTAATGAGTTATCCCTTTGGCCATTTTGGTATGTGGCTTATCTGTATAGATGATACATAAGGAGGTCTTTCAGAAGAATGACAACTACGTGTAAGGCAGGTTGTGGGAAAGCTAGTAATCTTGATATGTGCATCTTATGTTTAATTGATTCAACAACAAAAAACTGATGAGGAAATCTTTTAAGGGACAACATGACGACCTTTTTGCACGTTGGGATTTAAAGTAAGTCACAGAAAGAAAAACCTTTAAATCGTACAGGTTACACAGAAGGAAAGAAAGTGCATTCAAAAAGCGTATTGAAGTGTATGGGAAGATGAGAACCAGTTAAGAGCTGACATATTGCGTAAGTAACTGGTGTGTGAACGAACAGCGTGGTTTTTATATGCTCTTTTGTTGGATGGATTTTATTTTTTGCTTCCTAAAAAATGGACAATGGACCAGTCGTTGTGGATGGACTCTGAATTAAATTGATCTCTGGAAAATGAGATTGCACCTTGAGAATCAATGCACTTTTTGTTGAGGTAGATTACAATATAAAAACCCTTTCTCTCTCAAACAACAAAACAAACCCTTCATTCACATGGATGGTTCTTCTGACAGTATCCTGCCCACCTAAAAACCTTACATCGTATCGTACCCTTGAAGGAATCTATTCTATTCATTATCACAGATTATAGAACCTTATTGCATTTACCTGTTCGATTCCTTTTTCATTAATATTCTCTCACTCTTTTCTCACATCTATCTTCGCCTGAATGAATGGAATGGAATAGGAAGGGTTGGATCGGATGGGTCTTCACAAAAAGTTTAATTCAGTTCTCTTCCCTTTCTTCATCAACAGCGCGAGAAAAATATCTAATCAAAAGCTTTCTCAAGCACAGAATGTAGAGAGGTAGGATGATAAAGGCAGAAGGGGTCTAATCTGCTCATTGCTCATAGTAATAAAAAAAATAAAAAAGAAGACTTGAATAAAAAACGCAGATCATACTACTCGATCTCCCTTTACTCGATCCTTTATCGCCATTCTTCAATTATTGTTGCAAATTATATTTTGCGAACATGCAATTATTTTTTTGTTAGGAAGTTGCAAAAAAGTAAGAAAATTATCAGCATTTTCCTATCATCAAACCTTTCCAACTGTATACATAGGATACGTATGTAAAGAATGTAAATGGCAGTGTAGACGAGTAGTGTGAGTATGAAGTTGAGACTATAGTTTTGTTCCTATTACGGAGGATCAATCAAATCTAAAGTAGTGGAGGAAGAGAGAGGAAGGAGTGGGGAAAGAAAGTGGATGTTATGTGTCTTTCTTGTGTACATTGTGTTGGTCACATTAGTGAAACGTAATGGGTTCCCAGTCATCAATATGCTACAAGATCAAAGAGTTTTGTTTGGAAATCCAATATTTGTCATTTATCCGTTCTTTGATTGCCAAGAGAAAGGGAGACCAACGACAAAGCCTTTTGACCTTTTCCGTTGTGTCTTGATGCTCTACGAGGACGGTATTGTCATTAATACCCACATTTAATTGGCTGCCCTTTGACATTTTCTTCCACCCATCCGATCCATTCGAGAACAGCACTTAACTTTCACCCAACCTGTGCGTCTCTTCTCCCACTCACACATGACAATCATCCTTGTTTGAGAGAAAGTGTACATGTGTGTCGCAGAATGTGACTGGGCGGATGTAATAACTTGACTTTCTCTCCTCTCTTCAAGTTGCCAAGTCAGAGTTTAATTTTAATGAGGATGAGCAGCGGGAGTGGCTTGGGCATTGTGTACATTGAATATGCATCAATGCCTCTTTGTGGTCTCATATGCATATCGTTTCACACACACGACCGAGGATGGGGATGATGAGAGGTGTTATGCCAACTAAACTGTCGCTCTTTGGCTCTGCATTGCTGATGATGATGATGGTGGCCTGTGATGGAGCCTCCCGTCAACGTCCCTGTCACTATACCATCTATCTTTTGCATTGTTGACGATGTCTACTCTTGCAGAATCCTTGGTTTCCCAACAAAATGCAATAAGCTCCAGTAGGACTGCCAAAAACCATTCATATGACATGGTATCACACACAGTTTCTCTCATTCTTAGTTGAGACTTTATTTGAACATGTTTAATTGAACACCTCATCTGATGGAGAAGTGAAAGGAGGATTGACTTGGGGAGAAAAGTGTCTCATGTCGTGTTAACTCAGCGAAGCAGACACACATGTAAATTTCCATAAAGACTATCCTACGTTGGCTCTGCTAGTGCTCACTTCCTGCGTGTCAGGGTGCCATGGCAAAGGCCAGTGTTGCTACTACTGCCTAATCACTCCGTCTCTCACTTATCCCATCCACCTCAAGGGATGTGAGAGCAAGTGAACCGTATTACACAATGTTCGAATGCGACATCTTCAAAATGCAAGACTGCTGAAATATGTCAGGCATGTCAGGGAATTTGATACTCCTGAATAATGAGTTGGAGGAAAGCAAGAACCAAAGTAAAAGTACAAAGCTTAATATCCATGGTCGGACTCACTGGGCTGTTGGGGTTACATGAGCAGAAGAGGGCTGCCTGCCTATCTGAGACAGGAGGTTCTCTCTTGTGCGTGTGGGTGGCTGAGGAAAAATCTTCCAACCATGTGTCTATTTCATATATCTCACTTTCTCCAGCTCATTGTATTGTGTATGGTGTATCAAATCAGAATATTTGCGAATGATTTGAAAGACACAGATTCGCCCGCAGACAGATGAAAGTTGAATATGGAGCTGACGGTTCGTATGTAGATTGAAACCACAGGATTTCAATACCACCCAAGTCACTTCCACTTTTACATGGTCCAATTAGACCTCCTTCCACCTCATGTCCTTTCACCCATGACAAAGCATCACAGCAGTCGTACTTTCGTACGTTTCTTCCATCATCCTTCTCATTTTGAGTATTAAACTAAACACACACATACACACAAACTAGCAAAGGTAGACAGCATTTTGTGTATAATACAATTGTTCCCTAGACCAGGACGGCTGTCAGCTCCGTTCTACCGGAAATAACGTTCAAAAAGCAAAGTGCACAAAGCGATCAACCACATCAATTTCTCAGCATAATTGACTTACAATTCCGTGTATTTCCCAACAACTCAAGAGGACGAAATATCTCTGTCCGTGATAAGTGTCAAGCTATTTAAGAGTTGACTATACAACTTTGCCTTTTCTTCCAGATTTTATATTTCAATGACTTAAGAAATTCGAATGCTCGAGATTGTTTTAGCATATGAAGAGTTCAAAACATTAAATGGTGCTATTCTACAGAACAGGAATGTCCA
>JAQGCL010000590.1:0-12629 GCA_034699605.1 Isotomiella paraminor
ATAAAACCAAGTCATAAAGTGTAGCCAACCAAGCTAAAGCTAAAATATAGCACAGCATAAGTGGTGGTGTTTCATACATAGGATGATTGACTACTCTGGCTTCCCGGACCCTTAGAAATCTATTCTATTCTTGGCCTTTGCATCTTTTGTAAGGATATACAGATATCAATTGGAGACTGGGGTCACGACGAGGAGTTATCGTGCTGTCAGAGAAAGCTGTGTCACTTAGAAATATAATAACAGTGGAGCACACCTCTTGTAGGCCCTGGCGTAGGTTGGTTTGGTAGTGCAGCAGGACTACCGTTAAGTAATGAAACTGTTATCTGCCTGACTCACAGGAGTATTTACGACCCTGGGATGGAGGAGAATTGGTGTAATATTGGAAAATGGGTGTGAAAAAGTAGACACCTAGTATTCAATATTGTTAATGTAACATGTGTATAACAATAATGTAATGTAACATTACACCACCTTTCTTTCTCTCTCTGCTTTTCCATTCTTGTCTTACTTTCACTTTCTCCCTTTTTTCTATCATCTTTTCTTCCACCTTCTGTTTCCTCCTTCCTCCTCGTGACCAAAGGCTTGAGGCTGATGCTGCATCAATATGGCACTACCCACCACCATGACAGGGAAAGTAGAAGGGTATAATAATACTGCTCACCACATTACGTTTATGTGTAAAAAGTGGTTATGGGTAACTGCCATCCATGCCTTATGAAACCAACCCAGAGAAGAAAAAGTAACAATGTTGGTGGTAATGCATACGTGGGGGAATTCCCTTTACTTTTTTCGCCTCATTCAACTTGCGACCTGAGTCTCGGGCCCCTCTTTTCCCTTTTTAGTCGTATCTTCCTCTGCCCTGGCTCCTCATTCCTTCCTTTGCACCGGTGTTGCTTTGCTGTTCCTCGAGGGAGCACTTACTTTGGACCGCTTTATGGCCCATCTCCTCCCTACTTGAAATCTTCAAATCAATTTTTACTTTGGGAAAATGGGAAAGGGAACCACAAGTAGTGTCAGACACTCGTAAGAAGTAACAAATCATCCTGTCCGTTAACATCATGGGCTCATTACTATTTACTCAAAACACAAATTATTACCCACTTACAGTCACTTGAGATGGGCGGACGAGTGCGCGGAGAGAAAATAAAACATCTCAACCAAGTCTACCCCTTTTATCCCATCTTTGCAATTTCAATAAGCAAAAAGGAACTGAGACAGGGTGGTGGTGGTGTTGGAGAAAGTGGATTGATATTATCCACCTCCACTTTCACTCTCCCTTCCTCCTGCCCCTGTGTTGTCTTGTCAGACACGTTTTGATCCTCCGCGGATGAGTTTGTAACCATCAAACACAAGTTCATTCCACCATAGTGAGCTAAATCAAAATCAAACTTTTCATGCAGAGTAGAATCTGCATAAGTTTTTAGCGTGTGTGGTTTCCCAAACTTGATAGTTTTCTTCCTCGCGGTCCAATTAAAGGGCCAAAAAGTATTCCATTTTTTCTGTCTCTGGTGGCCATCGTTTCTGTAGTGCTGGACTCCTGGGGTGTAAAAAAGAGGTCTTGCGAGCACGAGGAGGGAAGGGAGACGTGTATGAAAATCAAAATCTGTTCTTTGCCAAGAGCGTTTAAGTTTCCTTCTATTGGTTCTGTGTGCATGACGACGATGCCGTTGAACTTTTACTCCCGTCTCACGTTAACCATAATACAAAGGATTATGGAATGTTGTAAAAGTAGAATTGTTTCACAAGGGATCGGCAGGAAGAAGGGAGAGGGACGCCGGGTAAAAAATGTACATAAGATGTAATATGACGGCAGAAAGAAAGTGGAAGTGAAAGTATATAAATATCCCCTGTCTCACTTCTATCTTGTCTCTGTTGGGTTTCTGATAGAAACTGTCTTAAAGTTATGCAAAAGAGTTATTTTATTTTATGATAGGGAGGAAAGGGAAGGGAAAAAAATATAGGGAGGTTGAGTGGAATAGAACAGAAGAACAGAGGAACTGTGGAGTAGAGGGAAAGAGAGAGAGAGAGAAAGTGGAGTGAATGGAAGCTGTCATAAAAAGTCATGAAAGTATTAAAGTATCACCCAAGTTGCCCTCGAGGGTCCCTTCTTAATTAAAAAACTGTCTCTCTCAGAATGAAATCTACACGCATCACGTCACATTGCATTTCAGCAAAACACTCTCGGTCCTCGAGTGCTGTGGGTGTTGATTACTTGCGATTGCTTTTTAACTAATTGCAGTTGTATACACATCTATAAAATGAATCAACTAATTTGATTTTTCTTTTGCAGATGAAAACAATGTATTTTTAAGTTGGATCAACCTGAGACGTGGTACACTTGTGATGCTTTTGTTTCCCGAATGAGGACGACCCTGTTATTCATTGAGTGACCTGACTGTCTCTCCTGTCTCCCAAGGAAAAAGTTGCCACTGCTGGTTCGTAAACATGCGGTTTAATAAACAAGAGCTGGCAACTTTGGCGTCCCAACCTGCCCACAAGTATGAAAAGGAGGGGGTTCTTGTTCATAAAGAGAAAACCGATGGATTCTTTCGAAGGAACAGTGAAAGTGAGTAAAGCAAAGTTCGTTTTTATGCTAAAAGTTGAAAGCTAAAAAGAGTCAGTAGCATGATCCTTCCCAAATTATTGCTCAGTTCTTTTCGTTGAGTTCATCTCTTGGTCGCCTGATTGTACGTTTATATTTGACATGATATTATGTTATGCTGATCGTAATCAGTTTCACTTGAGTTCAGCTTTTACAGCATTCCGTCCTCCCCCCTCATTCCATTTTCAGTGTATATGACGCATGTGGGGGAAAAGGACTGCATGTCAGCATATTTCGCAGTAGTCTTCCCTACCAGACTGCTCCATCCTATAAACGTTGATCATGGAGCAATTAGAAGATTAAGTAAAAGTGGGTTTATCGTTTGTTTATGATAATACATTCTAATATATCTAAGCATCAGTGAAAGTCTAGTGGTAACTGCTTAAGATGTATAAAAGCTGTATAGATGTGGATTTTGCTTATGCCTATTGTGTTGCCACAACTTGCTGCAGGCGAGACAGTACAAGAATTTTCTAGGAAGGGAGGAGAGCTTTCTCTCCTTGCGGGCTTATGGTCGTTGTAACATTTGTAATGTTGAGTACCACCAGCAGTACGGCGGATGGACAAGGAGTAGAAAAGGAAGTAGTTTAGGCAGTAAAAGTGATAAGGAGAAAGAAAATGTACTTACCTACTTTGTTAGAGTAAAAGAAAAGTGGAGTGCGGTAAGTTTCCGCAAAGTGTGAATGTATAAAGTTATTTGGTTAGCTTAAACTTTCTCCATTCTTCTCACCTAGACTCATGGAAAATAGAGACGCTGTTGATATGGCTTTATTTTATCTCCCCCTTTAAAATTTATTGCAAATTTATTTATCAAAAAGGTCATCAAGCAGTAGTGGAGGAGTTTGATATGCATACAAAGTGGCAGTATTTTAGGAGAATGGTACCATGATAATTCTGGCACATGAGATGATTTGCACAGGTACCCATACTGGAGAATACTTTCATTACCCATAGTTTAAGTAGTCCAATATATTTTCACTTAAAATTAGTTGTTGTCATGCAATTTTGGGCGAAAGTTTGGAAAAGTTATCAAAGTACCATTCGTCATTGACAAATGTAGAACGCCCAACTCTCCTTTATCACGTCTCAAGTTGCCCTGAATGTTAAAAATTCTTGGTTACCACGGTCCTGCTAGGTAGACATTACGTGGGAGGATTTCATATAAATTGCTTCATGCCTTTCGTCTTTGTGTGAAGATTTTCCTCTGCACTGATTTTTTGCAAAGAAAGGATTTGAAGAAAGTATTTGGAACACGTCCTTTCTGTCCCAAAAAGATGCTTTTCTTTTTTGCGCACCAAATGACTAAAGGAAACAAGAACTACACTACATTTTGTAATACAATGATTGACTAGACTGGATTACTTATTCCCAATAAGCCACAGCTTAGCTGTTTCCTTGAATTGAGACATTCAGAGTATAAATTGGGTTTTAGAGACTGAGAAAAAGTAAATTCAGCTTCAATGCGATTTAAGGTGAGATCCCTTCTGACGTGTAAAAATGTGCCTGGGAAACTATGGAATTGCAGTAAGTGGATTGGTCATGATGATTGGAAAAGTGGAGGAAAGTACTTAAGAGAGGAGAAAGAGAGAGATACGGTTGTATCGATTGGTCCGGAAATGGGAGTAAGGAGTAAAAGTTTGGCCAGAAGCGGTTTGAAATTTTTGTAAGACCTAATCCTCTCAATCACTGCCGAGCATTGAACAGGTTAGTTGTAATGGCCATTCTTCTCCTTCGTAAAAGAAAGCCCGGGTTTCCTCCCCACTTTACTTATGCCCCAAACAAAGAAGAAGAGGAGAAAGAATTATAATTAAAGAACAAAGCAACTCTGTTCATTACGCTAGAGTCCAAATGGAAGAACATTATTGTTTTCCCATCTCTCTTTTTGTGCTCCAGCCTCAAACGACTGAGATTTGTTGCGCTACCCACCCACGTATACTTTGGATGGTGGCGTGAGGATATCTGACCTTTGATTTGAGCCATCTCTCTTTTCTTTTCTTTCTCTGCATCGGAGAAAGTTGGGACTGGGAGAGGAGTTCTTCTTCATGCCTCCCTGAGCACAAGATTCGTAAATGCAAAAACGAAGATGGGTTTGAAAATTAACTGTCATTAAATAGGGTTGAACTGGAGTGTTCAGATTTGTGTGTATGTCATGTCGTGTCGGTGGGTTTTAGCGTCTGCGACTTTTCCCACGATCGAATCGAACCAACCACCTACATAGCATAGGTACCTCACCCCATCCACCGTAAATTGATTAATGGAATTTTAGGTACCATTCAGGTCTGACACAAGATTCTCAATTTACCCAGTCTTTAAATAGAGTCAGTCAGTTAGTCGCAGTTGAATAGTTTGTTTCCTCCTGAGGAGCTGAGGCTGCTGCTGTGAGTTCAGTTGAGCAGGCATATAAACGAAATAGAGTGAGGAAAGGATGTCTTTCTTGGGTGACAGAAAGTAAAAGAAGAAGGAATGGGTTTTTGTCAAAGACGAGAGAATGAATGGGATTGATTAATCAAAGGCGATTCCTTTTACAAAGGAACTTTCACTCACTTACCAACCTCTTTGTAGTAAATCTGCTATCTTTGACTCATGATGTGGTGGTGGTATGTCATTTCAACCTCCCGGAAGGATTTTGTGAACACTCACTTTATACTTCACCAACTTTACGTTAGAATGAGTGCTCTAATACTACTTAATGACTAGGACGAAAATCCAAGGAGAAAGAAAGCACTACTAAATTGAAACGGGACTCGTTGAGTTGTGTTGGACCCAATTCTCAAGGTACGGTAAATAAGCATACTACTCGCCCGGCAAAAAAAAATGCGTCATTTCGACGAAAATAGAGGTTTTTTGTAACACTGCGAGTGGATGAGGTAGATAAGGTACTAATAATGTACTTTCTCTATAAATCCCTCATTGAGAAACTCAATACATTTGTCTCGAAGATTGAAATTGATTATTTTGATTTAACTATTTTTTTGAACAGCTTTCTTTTCCAATGTCAGTACTGATTCTCTAAAAACCTTTCTTGTTTTCGACGAAATAGTCACATTTTTAAAGTTAGCTGCCGGGGGAGAAAGGAAGATTTATTATAGCTGCTACGAAGCCTTCACTTCATGAAGTTCGCAGTTCCACTTTCCTTCCACAGTTTGTAGTGCTTGTTGTTGTGGCTTTGCAATTGCCTTTTTAGATCGTTGGCATTGCTGTTAGTTTGTAGATTTGAACTTCGTGAGAGAAGCAACGCTTGCCTTTTTAGCAATTTCTTACTCTGGTTTGATAAACGGGATGCCCTATGACTAATGAGAGCTTGTGTGTCCGGACATCTTTTGTCTTTTTTACATGGTCATTTTTGAAAAGATTCACATTGAGCCCGGCACAGTCCAGACTCACCAAAAAGCTTTAAAAACACACGATTCAAGAACATTGTACACCGTCAACTATGAAAATCTTTTCATCTTTTAATGAAATACATTCTACGTAAGAAAAACATAGCTTGCTTCTATGCCCCTGTTGCTTCCAAGCATCACCTCTAATAAGTACGTCTTCATCTTGTAAAGTTGAGTTCCAAAAAAGGACATAACGTCTATTTTGTCAGTTTGTGTCACTGTGCCCCACCTTTTGCCGTGCTAATTGTAAGCATTTATTGCATGCGTTTACTTTGTTTAGCCGTTCTTCACTATGTTCAGAAGATAGTTTCTCTGCACTCTTGGCTTACACTCATTAATGTGTCTCACACTGAAACAATACAATGAATGAATGTGCTTGTCTAATTGCTAGTAACGTTCGTTTACTTATGTCCAGCCCTTTCAGAAAGATGGTTCAAACTGAGTGGAAACTTGTTGTTTTATCTTCGTACTGTGGACAACTGGTCAGAGCCTCTGGGCGTCATTGTCTTGGAGAATTATTCAGTACAGGTCGACCCCTTGCCATCTACATCATCTCAGAAATCTCATGCACATCATCAAGCATTTCCTTTTACGATTGGTAAGTAATTGTACATGGGTAAGCGTACACATGTTTACACGGGGCACTGTGATCTTAGCTTTCCATTCTGGTGGATCATTGTCTCTAAGCGCACGTACCGAATCAGAAAGAACCTCTTGGATTGAAGCGTTGCAAAATGCTTCCATCGCCGCGATTAGAACAAGGGTTGAGCGACTAAAATCTGAAATACAGTCTAAATACAACCAACACAGCAGAGTGGGGAGGAAAGAAAGTAGTGACAGTGGAAGTAATGGAGTAAATAATTGTAGTCCAGATCAACAAAGCCACGCCTCTTCCAATGTTTTACCTTCTCCATCGTCCCCTATCAAAACGGGTGGATACGTAGATGGTAAGTGAGGTGTTTTTGTTGCATAAGGAAAGCTGATGACAACAGTGCCTTCTACATAGATGTTTCTGAATCTCCCTTGGTGGAAGTGT
The DNA here is from genome assembly GCA_034699605.1 of Isotomiella paraminor. Taxonomy (NCBI): domain Eukaryota; kingdom Metazoa; phylum Arthropoda; class Collembola; order Entomobryomorpha; family Isotomidae; genus Isotomiella; species Isotomiella paraminor. Next base: position 7,019 of record JAQGCL010000590.1, read on the forward strand.
CAGTATCTTGTGATAACCTACATTGTGATGCTCACGGTCGTGCTCCGAACGCCAAGATTGTTGTGCATGTGACCAATCCACCCGAAGGAGTTTTGTATCATTGGACAAAGTACGGAGCTACAGAAGTGATTGAGGTACGTGCCAGACTATTTATTGGGACCACAATAACAATGCCATAACAACTTTGTGTTTCGTACAGAGAACTAGCAATCCTGTTTTCTTAACGACAATAAGTCTTCGAGGAAGTGATGGCCTCAACGAGAATACGCTAGTTCGCTTTACTATTTGTGATGTTCGGGAGAGAACAACGAATACTCACACAGTGGTTGGACACGTAGTGTTGAGATTAGGGTACTTGAAGACGCTTGACCGCACTCGCCTTGCAATATCGTCCCCTGTTTTGGCTGCTGAAAATCATCCCTCAACTCATCCTGGTTTTCTTTCTCTTCAATGCTGGAGGCTTGAAAAAGAACAGAGGTGTTCTACAGAGAGTACTCCTTGCAAAATGTATCCAAATTGTGATTCTGCCACTGCCGCACCCAACGCTTCCGCCGTGGCCCCCGGTCATGTGCACCACAAGCCACAAGCATCATACGACGGCCAGGGGGTACCACAACAGTGTCTCCCACTTGTATTGGTGAGTAGCATTGTACTTCGTATGTCTAGTTTTGTATTATGTTTTTACTTTTTTTCTTTGTCTTATAGCAATTCTCTCACCGAAGAACACAGTCTCTGCCACCGAAGCTGGGATATAAATTAAAGATTCCGTTACAAAACAACTTTGGACTTCTTTTGTCAAATCCGTACATGCAAAGCTATCGCTTCCATTCTGGACTTGGTGGTGACATATTCGTACAAGAAATTATGGCAGAGTCTAAGCTCAGCTTTATTTTTCCGCAACAGCTTTTGTAAGATTGGAATTTTTTGTATCTTGGCCTTGTTTGCTCATGCTCCTTTTAATGTACGTAGATCATTGTGGATTGCGGAAGAAAAAGAATTACTTCAAGAAGTCATTGGTTTGGGAGAACTGTGTGAACCTTGGCACTCTCGGCAATTACAAATAATGGAGAGACATTTGTGGTTGATCAGTGTGTACACTCAGGCTCGTCAAAATCTCGTAAATCATGGATCAAAGGGATCTTATTTCAAGCAAAGCTCTGCAAAGGCTGATCCTACGTATGAGTTTGTCCCTTTAAATCTGCATTACCAAAGAATGTGCGCTCAGAATGATACCTTGAGGAAGAGTGGGCTTCATGATACGATAACATGTGGGGCTTTCACAGCCTATGCACAGAGTTATGACCGAGGAGGATTAGTTAAGTAAGTCTTCTCTATTGTCCTCTTCAAATCCCTCTGAGATTATGCAGAAATGCCGGTTTTAACCACTTATGTGTTTGATAGACTACTTCAGGCGTACAAAGTGTTTGGAGAGAAGGGGGCCAAGTGGTACTTGCCGAACAAAGTGAATATCACATATGATTCTGTACAGGGAATTAAAAGGCTTCGGAAGGAAATTTTAGAACGAATGCAGGTAATTATGAAACTTGCAAAAGAGAGGAAGGCCGATGGAATGGTGAAGTATGTTGAAGAAATCTATCATCGCGTAAGTTTTTTTTGTTCATAATTCTTGATCTAGTTGCATTGAAATGACAACTTTTGATTTATTAGTGTCGCCTTCTACTCACCATCTGTGACCAAACGCTAATAGAGGAAGCGTTTGACTTTTTTGAACGACAAAAACTGAGTATACCGACGTCACAGTCTTTCGACAATGACTCGGAAAGTATGGAGGAATTACGACCTTCTTCGAGACTGGGAAATTATTCTACTAAAAGCGGGTTTCAGTCTCATCATAGTCAGATAGACGAAGGGATTGAAACTCCAAATTCTCCCTTGAGAAGTCTGGTTGATCTTTTCAAGAAAAGAGGCGCAGAACTGGGAAATAATGTAAGCCAACATTAATTGCCACAGTAACTTTTGCACATTTAGGCTAACTGAGGGATTTGTTCACAGGACAACGAAGACCGGACACCAGATTCTGGACTTGGCATTGACGAAGTAGTGAAGTCATTTTTGGATTCACCATCTTCCAATTATTACAGACCCACTGAAGAACCTGAGCCATGGGACTTGACACAGCTGAATATAGAGGCTGCTGTAATAAGTTTGAACTCTAAAATTCGAGTTCTTTGTGGACAGGTATTTTGTTACATGGGCTAATGGGTGTGTTTTCTGACTAATTTTTTTCTTTGAACCTGCAGGGTGTTGATATAGAGCACCGTTCGCTTCGCCCTGCCTCGCTGATAACGAGGGTGCATTCTGTTCATGGGCATGACATACAACCCTTCATTCGAAATGCTGCTGGTACGACGGCTGGGATCCATTGGAGGAAATCTCTACGAGACGACGTATCGTCAGATGGATTTGTTAAACCTATTAGTAGCACAACCAGTTCATCACATCATCACTTCAGTAATAACAACAACAACATAACCATGACGTTGGTGTCAAATGGGACGGGAAGAACGGAAGGTGTGAAGCCAAATAGTAATCCAATTATTAGTTTGAGCGTCGCTCCAACCGACTGGAGTGAAGAGTTGCGATCTAGTGTGAAGAAACTGAGGCTGGCAATGGATGGATTACTCAAAACGTCAAGGCTAGCCCATTCAATTTTCAGACTTCAAGAAAATAATGAGAAGTCTCAACTTGGTTATATCGTAAAGTATAGGAGAGACGTTTGCTTTTCCCATGCTGTAAGTAGAGACTGTTTACTCGTATTTGTAACGTTCTCAAAATTATTTCGTTTTAGCTTACTACTTTAGTCGCCGGACTAATGGGAAAATTGTGGTGCCGGAAACCGGAGCCGAACTTTCTCTACATTTTGACGCGCTTGGGTCCTTTGGTCTCGTTCCATTCGTTTTTAACGTGCCATTTTTCAGAGGGAGAAATGCTTGGAGATATGATTGTGGCCATAGAAGATTTGAAAACCGTCGAATTTGTGCTGGTTATGAACGGGAATGACCGACAAGGACAGAAAGCTAGACCATTTCCAAAAGTCCATGGTTCTCGATCCAATTTGAAGGTATGACAATACAGAGCCCTTATGAATGTGGTCACTAAATATGGGTTTACAGGTGTTCCTTCCTGTTCCTGAGGGAGTTTTTTCAATCATACCTATGGATTCTACTCGAAGCACCAGCTTCTTCGTAACCCCTGTCTTTTTCAACATAGGAATAAATGAACATGCAACTATAGCCGAGAGAGTGGGGAATATAGAACAACAGGAGAAGTCTAATCTGGACAACTTTGCAAGACTTCACGAGTATCATTGTCGCTTCAACAAATTAACACTGCCAGTTAATCGTACGTAGTTATCTATTCTAAACAGGTCGTCAGACTTTTGAGTTAAAATACTATTTTTCCACACAGAGTCATCCCATCAAGCTCCAGACGTTGAGAAATTAATATTTACAATGCATAAAGAGCTACTATCAAGAAAGAAAAAGAATGTGGAAGTTATCCATTTGTCCGCTCAGATTACTCGAGCTCTCAATGGTATGGGACAATGTTATTATATTTGTGTTACATTCTATTGACCTTCTGCCCTCCTGTCCTAACAGGTATTAGATACACTAGTTGCAAAAGCGGTAAAGACCGTACATCCATGTCGGTTACGTTGGAGCAAGTTCAGATCCTATCCAAGGAATACGATCTATGGGACGAACATGAATTCCAACTGGCGCTGGACGCCATGCGAAGGTAACTCTTAGATGGATGGACTTTTTTGAACTGCGTTGTTGATTGCTTTTTTTCACCAACAGTGAGGGTTGCAGACGAGAGAATACCTTGAAAAATATTGGACATAAGAAGTACGCTTTCAACAGTCTTCAGGCATTTGCTCTTCCAAAGGCATATCGCCCTCCACCTGGTACTTTTGGGAACGTGCAGTCATAACAGTATTAAAAACTAAAGTTTTCAAAACGTGAAATAGTTTTCCTCAAAATGTATCGTTTTTAATATCAAACAGTATTAATTTAGCAAGTTGAATCTTTATAGTTCTTCACAAATGTCAACCGCTGCGTTGAGCATTTCTAATTTTAGGTATTACATGGCTGAGGATAAATAGTAGATCCATGATTTACGTACTACTGTATTAACTAGCATATAAATAGAATACAATTAGTAAAAATTGATGATGGTATGAAGCTCTCACAATAATAACATAATTATCTTAATACCAGGAAAAGAATTCTAGTCAGATAATCTGTAGTCATCTAACATGTAATTTTATATTTTACACCTATAACCGTTCCGTTTATTCATATGTTTTATTTTTAAATCTAAGTTTTTGTTTTTTAAATCTATTGTACACTTTCCCTTCATGTCTTATTCCGTTTTTCGGTTTATGAATGAGCTTGAATGGAGTACCCTTCCTCAGTACCCAGTATTTAACAAACAATTATACGTGATATAGTGACTTGACTAACACTAAACATAGCGAGCATGCAAGCAAACTACCTGAATGTTGGTTTGAACCTAATCCGAAGTACGATTCACTCGTCTTTCCTTTCCTGACCGTTTCCTGTGACTCATATGAAATTTTAGACAGAAAAAATGTTGTTCTTGTAGGAGACAGGCAATATACTGTATAAGAGGAAGCAATAAGGTACAATAGTGTTTGTTAATCTTCTCTCGCTCACAATATGAATATTGTTGAATTTAACACCGATCTTAGTGGACAATGCCTGGGACTTGTCAGACGTTGTCCATTCTAATTCGAATAAACGTACCTGTTCTAAGACTACCAACAAGCTCTCTGGGCTTCCCTTATTTGCACTTGTCAAACAAGGATCAGTGACACGAGGAATCATCATTCATTTGACATAAGATGGGAACTAGGAAGTGGGGAAGTAATAACTTTCTCTTCCGTACAACGAGGGAGATCGCGTCGTGTAACCTGAGTCGCATCGTGTTACATAGAAAATTGAGTTTTGTGTAACAATTGGAAGGTGAAAGTAATTTTTATTGGAAAGAGTGATTGTTGGTCCTAGGAGCAATGGGGCAATGCAGTTGAATAGAATAGAATCGGTGCCCCTTTCTCGAGTATCCAGAGAATATAATGAGCATAAGGTAGTAACTTTGCTGACTCATGTAAAACTCTCTACGGCATTTGATTGATGCATTCACCTTTAACCCTATAGTTTGTACCAGAACCTATTAAACTCCACCCTGTGAAATTGAGATGGATAATAATAAAAATAGTAAATAATTATGCTTACGACATTTAATATTGTTCCTCATATGCACAAACGGTGCACGTTTCATAAGCATGGAATTTAAATTATTGGAGTAGTATACGCACTGTGGTTTTAATAACTGCACTCATTCATACGCATAGGCGTTGAAATTGCAAGTGCATTTAAAATTGGTCATAAAGATTTAGATTCGTTTTGTCATAACTGCCGACAGAAAAGGACACACATCGTGCCAACTCGTCATTTCAAGATGCATTACATACAACCTCCCATCATCATCAGTTGATGTCGATAATAATGTCACGCCAAGAAGATGAGATTCTATTAAAAACTATGCTTGGAAGTAGTAAGAAAAC
>JAQGCL010000591.1:0-12614 GCA_034699605.1 Isotomiella paraminor
CCCTCCACCATTGGATGCCCCAGATTGAATTTGTCTTGATTCCAGGACGGTGATGACATCATCTCCAGACAGGGGATAACAATGACGTACATATTTTGACGGCGAGAGATTTGGTCCGGTTGATAGCCGTTGGCAACACGAAGGATAGATGCGGTGGGTGGAATGATCGTCAAGGATAGATGTTGGGCTAACGAAAGAGCGGCCAGGTCCCTTTTTCCGCAAAAGGGATAAACGAATACTTCGCACTTCCAGTTCTTCAGTGATAGCGCAGATAATTTGTCTGTAGGATCCTCCCGTATAACCATGAACGGGTAGCGGGAGCCCAGGAATTTTGATTTATGGGTATACCCCTCCGCAAGGTACAATGTTTCCCAACAGAAAGGTCGTCCTGGGTTGTTTTCGTCTAGGATATTTGTGAGCAAGGGTGCTTCTGATGTTCCCCACCCCCCTTTATCTCCCTTCCCAATCGCCATGGGCAGATGAGAAGATGATAAGAGCAAGACACAATTTCGCAGAAACGTAGTTGCCATTTGTTTAGGTTAGCTTAGTAACAAGGTTACAACAAATTCAATGAGCCCAAGGTGATTATGCAGGCATCCTATGCCTTGAATCTAAATGTAATCGACAAAAAGTTTTTAAAACGAAAAACAACTTTGCTTCGAGTTCAGCTACAAATCTAGGTTATTTGCAACTAAGGCACGTCCAAGTTATGCACCATTTATAGTGGTGACTCAACTTTGAAATGCTTTCTAATTACTTTAGGATCCCTCTTGCTTTGTTTTATCACGCTATTTAAAGCAAATACTTTGTTAATCAAACCCAAGTAAGCACACAAGCTGCCAATCCCAGGACTTGAAAAGAATAACAGTGGTGTGTGTAACCCTGTCCCCCTTTTCCACCAGCTGTCCTTGGAAAATGAGTTCCAGACATGGAAAAACAGGCCCAAATTTGAAGCGAATAGCTTGGCCGAAAGAGGAACTGGTCACGTCCTCATTGCACAATCCGATGCGAAAAGTGACGCACAACTACGTATGCAGACTGAAAAATGATGTAGCGGTGTGGATGTAACGATCCAAGCAGAAAAAGCAAGGCAGCAAAAAAGCATCAATATCCCATTCTTTTTGCTTTCTTTAGGTACACTGGTGCAAACATAGTTATGCCACACTACTACAGATATACTTCTGGACTCCATTGTGAGCTGCGCAAGTGCTGCATTAGATACCAAAGTTTATTTGTGTATTATTAAGGAGCGCATAAGTAATTACACGGGCATGATGATAGATATAAGATGAATATTTGAATTACACATTTTACGTTATACGTATATGTAATAGACAATCAAGAGCATATACAACAGAAAAAGTACACATAATCTATTAACTATATTGAATCCGTACAGAAAATTACGTGGGCCTGTTTTCTGGAGATTTTGGAGTTGAAAGGCGACAAGCGACACTGATAATTGACAATTGTCAGTGTCATTTCTCAACCCTAGAATCACCGCGAAATGTACCCCTGTGGAAGTTGAGTTTTGTTGAAAACATTTATTTCTCCGTCATGTGATCTTGCATTCCTCCGAGGAAATGTCGTCGCTCTTTCTCCTTGGGCGACTCATCTCCCATTTCTCGTGGTGAAATGTTTCCGTTCATCCTTTGGCCATGGGCCCCAATGGTTGGAAACTGACATGGGATCAAAAAATAAACCCTTCTTGGTGGATATACAATGAATAAAACCCTACTACATGGATTGTGGATTAGGTGCAAAGTAAAATGGTCAGGGATTGCCTCATACTGAAATCCGCAATCACAAGGGGAGTGGACGAGTCTACAAAGTTTCCTCCAAAATGCACTTTCAATGGTTGTAAACATTTTTTCGCTCGTTTCCTACAGGCTTCCCTGACCCATCGCCCGTTCCCCGACCTGGGGTCAACATCCACGCGACCCTCCCTAAGGATCTGTCTGGATATGGTGTAGACCCTGGAGGCTGTTATCCAAGGCGGGAAACCCACCATCAGGGCGTTTGCACCCGCAAGAGGAAACAATGCATACAACCACCACTGCAGTCGCCCTTGCATTCGAATTGAGACAAAAACGCAAAAGATCTGCAGAGCCACCGGAGCGACGATTAGCATGGGAAAGAGGAGCTCTTGGAAACAGTCGTTCATCGTTCGCTCCAGGATCCGAAGCACGTTGTAGTCAGCTATGCTTCGTCTCTTCTCCGCAAAGAGCCTGGTGTACTTCCACAAAGCCGTGACTCCGATGACTCCTCCGTATATCCCATAGAACGAGCCGGAAGCCCCTAGGTTTGCCCAGTAGTAGGTATCCAACAGGGCTGTCAGTATCTTTGAGACCGTGAGGATTTGTTCATTCTTGGAGCAGGAGGAGCCAAAAAGGAATGATCCGATAAGTGGCGGTTGACAAGGCAGAAATGCGCTCTACATCATACACGTACGGTAAACAGACGCCTTGAGCAAGTGGGCAAATTGAAAACGGTACGTTTTCTGCTGATTCTGTCGTTGAGGAACGAAACTGTGTGTGGTGGTAGTCCCTTGTGAGTAACTATGGCATGCATTTACATTTGATTCCGAACGGCCCTTAAAGGCACAGGGAGAGGGAAAACATACTGACCATCTGAAGTTTCGTACAGGAAGTCCACATGCAAGAAATGAAATCAGTTATCTCGGTAATGTAATTGTAATGTTAAACTTTTTTGAGTCGTTGCTTTGGTGTATGCCATAAGGAACCTTCCAACATTTTCTCTCTCCCTGTCCCTTAAAGGACCTATGGGAATGAAATATAAAGGCGTGCCTACTCACAAGGGACTACCACCACACGCAGTTTCGATCCTCAACTTCAGAAAAATAGAGTTAGTTAAGTTAGAATTTCAATCCCCTCTTTTCTACGCAAAACGTACACTGTTGAGCGTATGACTAACCAGCAGTCCTATAATCATGGATATTATAGGCACGGAAATCAAGATCGGGGGTTGAATGAACCTGACGGCCTTATCCCAGTTTGTTAAGGGTAATGGCATTGAACCAGACATCCTTCCCTCGTACTGGACCAGAGTGTTCAGAAACGCATCAATGCGAATATTATAGACCTCTAGGCGGAATAGGACAGGGATTAGGTAGGTGAGCAACAAAAAGGCCCCCAGCGTCCTTCTAACGTCTGTTATTCCGGGTTGCAGGAGTGACCAGCTTCCGGCAGCCAGGTGGACCCATTGTAGAACGTCTAAAACCCGGCAGAGTTTTAACCGCGTTGGGTTGAAACGGATCCACTCCCCGTCCCATTCGTAAGGGAGGCCGATCATGAGGTAGTTTAGTCGAACCCATTTTTTTAGGCACTGAGTTGATAGCAGGAGGAGGGTAGGTGGGGCTATCATGGATCAGAAGTAAGAGTAACTTGTATAGTGGTACTATATTGGAGGGTGTCTCCAGCATTCTATACTTAATGGACTATGTGAGCCTGGTCCTGATGAATGCGTTATAAAATTCTTCTTTGATTAAATCCGGGTCGTACTTAAGCTGTAGTTTGGGAAGTAATTAATTTTCGAATATTAGAAATGCCGTTATTAAAAATTATTGATTCGACGGCAGTTGTGTTCGAATTGGATCCACGATCTTGCGGAGTAAGGTGTTATGTATAATAGATGTCCACATGGATTCGTTTAATATATGCCTACAAGAGGAAAAGGACGGGACAGAATCAGCTGATTAGTAATACAGTTTGCCTCTTGCGTAAAGAAATTTCCAGTTTTATCGGGGATAAATTTATTGTCGAATATCCCAGAAAAATAGACCCAATTAATTTTCATTGCATTTCATAACGAATTGATGAATATTAAATCAATTTTAAACTGCCGAAGTAGACGTTTGGTCAGTCTCCAACAATGCTTCATTTTGGGGTTTCGCACCGTTTCGTTTCACCGAGTTATCTTTAGATATTTCCCCTTTCAATTTGATAGATTATTGTGAAAAAGTCAGTACAGGAGGATATAGATTTTTGAATTTGTGTTTGGCAACCCGTTTGCCAGGTTACCATCAGATAAAGTATTACCTTCAACATTTCCGTCAATCATAAGTTTCCGAAAAGTTCAAAAACCACAACCCCGAAAATAAAACAAGCAAATAATCGTTTATGTAAACAGAAGTATGAAGAAACTAGGTATCTCAACTGAAAATACAGCTGTGTAACGTAACAGAGAGAGAATGTGATAAAAATATTGTTGCGTGTGTGTGAACATGATTCCCCCTCCGTAAACATCGTCGGCCTATCCACACGTGTGCGAAAGGGGCTGAGAGGGGACAATGTTTCCATTGTTAGCTATGTCTATAGCTTTATCAAGTCATTCGCCTTCTTCTTTTGACTGTTGGTCTTTATGTCTGTAGCGACCCAAACTTTCTCTTTACATGAAAGGAGTTGAGCGGTGGCACTGGAGAAGGGCGTTTGGCATGAGCACAAGGAGTAAACTTTTCAGTTTTAAGTTTTGTCCCTGCGTCGTATCGGGGCGTAGGGCCTCGTGCAAAATAATGTGTCCCAATGTATTATAGACACGTAACGCTTAAGAGTACTTGTAAAATGTGAAGATCCTGTAGCCAGTTATCCTTTGAAGCCAAAATTTACGGTGGGTACTTATCCCTGTCTCGGTATGTAACGGTACGACCCTGGCCATAATTACCTTCACCCTGAAGGAACAGTCCTAACCAAAGGGTCCTAAATTACAAATTGCACCCCCTCCAATTTTTCATGGCATTTGAAAGGTAAAAGCATGGGGATTAAAACATATTATAGGATACAGCATGATCTAGTCTCCTCAGGCCCTTAAGTCGCCCTTAAAGTTAAAAAATGCGAGTTACATTTATGTTCGCTTGGGTATGAAATTACTAAATTCAACAAGCTTTCACATTAGTACACTTCATTTGCTTTTCCAAGGTCATTAAGGGTCTCAAGTCCCCGCATGTGATTGTTTGTAAAATGATCAATTTTATTAAAAGAGGCGCAAACGGTAGAGTTTGTACCTAATGCTTATAACCGTAAATATATGTCTAATGCGTCAACTGACATTTGGGGCAGGCTTCAAACGTTGTCCTGCAGTGACAGCCCCTTAAGCTACCCAAATGTCTCCTTTCTGGCGCAAGTACGTATTGGTCCTTCGTAAATTCTAAAATATTCCGATTCATAGAAATACGCCTTAAACTTCCTCAATTCTGAAGGACAAAGATTCCCAAACGCTCTTGCACAACATCAAATATTCTTAACGCGCTATAGTCATAGCTGATTTACCCTTACGCAAAGATTATTTTTAGACTCTGCTTACAAGAAGGATGAACATTAAACTGATGCAAATCTGCCCCTTGAGGTGGACCTATAGAATGTTGGTCTGGAAAAGCAGGATTGTGTCAAAAGATACAGACAGAGACACCAGCCAAATAATTCCTAATGACAAGTAAACGAGGTGCTTACAAAAGTCGGTCCAAGAAGTGCGAAGGCTTACGTTTGCACAAATCTCACCTTGCCCCTAACGAGCCAACAAAGACGATGGCATGCACAAAAGCAGGTCGGGAGAGAGAAGAGAGATTAGCCGATTTAGCGTTGAAGTATAGTGCCACGCTTCCACAGCCACCACCATCCCATATCCTACAACGCAATTCGGGGTAAACACATGTGTGGACTCTGTGTGGGACCGTTTGACAATGATGTCATTGAAGAATTCGCGTGGTGCGACATACCCACCCTCCACTCGTTGCAATTCGCGTCACCCATGTCTAATCACGCATTTCTCCCTCCCCACCTTCTTCAATGACGTTATTGTGGAATGGTCCCTTCCTGCCGTAAGAATCGGATCGGAGAGCTAAAAACCAAGCTTGTCTCAGTCGCAATTAAATGTTTTAAAACAAGCGATTCTTAAATGTTTTTCAGCGAAATAGAACTTACAATATTCATCCATATGCGCATAAAGCCGTTTTAATCAACTGATAAAACTTGGTCTTTTCATTAGTGATTCCAAATATTCGTTCGTCAGTTCTCAATTGCTGATAAAAGTTTTAAAACTTGGAAGAATCTGGGTCAGCCAATGCATTCCAGCGTACCTTTATAAAAAGTTGAAGGTACACTTCTGTCTAAAAGGAAGACCGCTTTGATCTCTTATTGTTAGCTTACGTATCGCTGACTTTTGTGAATGCCGAGGAGGCCGATCTAAGTATCATTATCTCTGGTTCTGCAAGGTTTACAATGTGCAACCTTCATTCCTTTGGGTCCAAAACGTGTTTGAGAGTGGAACCTTGATAACCCACGCTATATGATAAAATACAGCTTAGTCATAAAGGCCATTTCAACTGACCTAAACCTACTCCTATGTATATTTAGTGCTGGACAAATTGGATATGCAATCATTTTCCATTGCCAAAATCGATACCCATCATTCCTTGGTATAAAACTGCTTTAAAATACAACATTTTTTGATTACCCCAATCAGTATAGAAAGCTTTACATATGCCTTCTAACATCGATTGTAGCAGTAACATAATTTCACATATCAACTTCATTTGCTACCTCGCAGGACGCAACGTGGGGAACATCTGACTCTCCAAATTTTCGTCGCATTTTAAACGACAACAAGAACGATCGGTGCTGGCAAACCCTGTTGCTCACGAACAAACTGGGAGCTTCTGAGCAATTCAATGGCTCAGTGTTCCCAACAATGATACGAAGGGTCGAATCATATTTTAATATTTCAATGTACCCCTACTCTCCACATGCATCCCAGAACTTGAAAGAATAAAAGTCGCGTGTGTAACCCTGCCCCCCCCCCATTTTCCACCAGCTTTCCTGGAAAATGAGTTCTAGACATGAAAAAACATAGTCATGGAGTGATCTGTACCGCATGTTGGCATTACATTCATTTGAATAGACTCATTAAAATGAGTATGAAAACATTACATGGATTAGATGAAACCCGTCCCAACGAAGAGTGATTCTGAAAAACCGCTTGACTTGAATTGAATTCTATCTATCATTAATATGGGAAACAATGCATCGATAAATTATTTGATGTTTTAACCATTGTTCATTTCTTCTGCCTTTGCCGACTTAATTACAAATCATGCAAGTTTCCACGCAGGATGGTTATGCTACGTGTGCCTACAGAGACTCGTTGTTCCATGGCTGAATTGGATACCCCGGAAAGTGGGAAGATGAGTACGCACGTAGAAAGATGATAATTAGACCGAATATAGACGAATTTATTGAATGCCGGAAAAAAGTTTTCGAATGCACGAATCTTCAATTTGTTTGATGAAAATGAAATTAGATGATGGAGTGGATTGGGTTGACTTAATACATCCCTTGGGGGTAGTAGCGTCGGCGCCCGTAGTAGTGCTGGCGGTCCCTGTAGCTCCTCGGTTGTATCTCTTCTGAATCTTCGTAATGAATGCCAGGGGCAGCGTTAGCGTTAGCCTCAGCGTTGGGACCACCATGTCCACCTGCACGAGTAGAGGCAACGTGAGACTCAAGAATTAAAGTATGGAACTGTAGACTTACCACTGGCAAAGGCCATGGCTGCAAACGCGACGACGACGAGACACACGAGCAGGAGTGATTTCATGATGATGTGTTGTTACGAGAAGAGAGAAGAAAAGGAACTGAGGCAAAGTGTCGGCGTTGGCTTCCTTTTTATATCCCCTTCATGCGTCATATGTTTCGTCTTAATGGCTCTTTGTGGTTGGGTACCTAAAACGGTTTGGTTGACCCTGGTCTGGGCATGTTGAAAGGGGTATCGCCAATATCTCAGTTTTCCCGACCGAACGGCTGGACAAAATTTTGTCAAAAAAGGCGGTTATGAAACGATTTGGGTAGCTGTCAAGGAGATCCCCGTCTGGCATAGGCTTTTTGTGTGTAGTGAACGGAGTCAAATAACAATGTAACATTATTTTTTATTTAACTTTATGCAACATAACATTCATCAATGCCGTAGGAGCCCGGCCCTTTGTTCTTTTCGTAACCATTCTTTTAGGGTTAGATGGATAAGCGCGTTTGAATGCCAAATTAATTTGTACCCATAATTTCGATGTTGCTGTCTCCTCGTTTTTTCCTTTACAAACATGCACCCTGATGAAATGGGCCTTCATGTTTTAGGAAAGAATTGTTTATTGGGGTGTGGAAACCTTGTATTCCTCGTCCTTTATGTCACCGTGTCCTCCGATGCTTCGAAGTAAGCACCATCACATGTCTTACAATAAAACATTCATTCATTGTCTGTTGTTTTTCCACTTTCACTTAATTTCTTTTCACATTCGTACAGTCAGTCTCTTGTGGGTTGTTGGAAACCATATCGTGCATATTTTGAGCTGTTTCGGGAGGCTTCAGCTGACACTTTGACATGTCCGAGGTGTCACTGGTTTCAAGATTCAAGACCCCATACCTTCACGGAATGTCCAGGTGGTTTTCACTTCCCAGGGATTAACAAACTATCCAAGGTTCCTCCCCTCACAGAAAACTGGATCATGATGCGGGGACGACACAATTTGAATGGGGGGAGACCTGTCATTTCCGCTGAGGACAGGGATAGAGCCAAGCGATTAATCAAAACATTGCGAAGCGTGAGCTTTGTCTACATTTTAAATCTCTCCATTCCGGAAGACCTGGTCCTTTACGTAGATGTTGGTCCTGTTCATTCAATTCTTTCTTCTTCTCAAACCTTCATCATATCAATAACTTAGAAGCAGCGTGGGGGGTGGGCCCTAATTTTCCGAGGCTTTTACTTACAATCCTTTTGTCTCCTGAAACGTTGTCTTGCGGTCGATAGTACGAGGACGTATATACAAACAACAAATTGAAGGTTTTGGTCGTATCCCATTGTGGTTTTTCAATTCATTTGGTATTTCGCCATATGCTGCACAGATGCATAACTTAGATCGCTGCGAGTTCTGCGGATAAGTCCATATTTTTTGAACACGTTTTTCATAAAGTGATATGAATTTGCTCATGAGCACGACGACGTTTGGATTCCCGAAATGATTTATATGAGACACGTACGTTATGGGCGTGGGCATTATTTTCCCAAGACTCCAAAATGAATTGTTTCGTGATAAAACTACAACATTAAAAGCACGCAGACATGCAGGAATACAAGGAAATGTCATGCCATGTTTAAGTTATTTAACGCTAATTATTTCTTCCAAACATGGCTTCGAACAAAGCAACCATAAACGCCCGGATTTCAGGGTTCTTTACAATATTCCGGACCACCTCAGTACCCCCGTATTTCTTTGCACTCTCTGGATTAAACACTGCTTTGAATGCCTGCATTTCCGCAGTTGCAGGGATTACATCCCGTTGCCAAGCATTTGTGAGTGCAGGGGAATTCAGGATCCCTTCCACAAGATCCGGGTGGGATATGCGAGTGACAGGGGCTGATGACCACCACACCTGTCGAATGCCCGGGTGCATGACATTTCGGACAAAATATGAATCCACCGCTTTCAGAATGAGTGGGATTTGGAGTGCTTGGTCAACCACAGGGGAACCCAGGCAATCCGCCATGTTGTCGGGGGTAAGGAGACCCGACACTGCGGGATTATTCAGAAACCCCAACAGCAACTCCTGGTTCAGAATGCCCTTTCCAAGTTCCGAGTGGAGGAGGTGATGAATCATCCCGAATTTGAGGACATGCTTCACCGCACCTTTGAAGAGCAACGACAAAACATTGCGTATTGAACGGAGCGTCAAACACTGTCACTTACGGGTGTTGATTAGCTCATTGAAAACCTTGGAGTTGAACATATTTTGAATCACGGGGCTTGACTCAAGAGACCATTTGAACAACTCTGGATCAATCAAGTTGACCAGTGCGTCGGAGTTGAGAAAGGTTTTGATCATTTCCGGAGAAAGCATCTGAACGACTGTTGGCTAAATGATTATAGAAACATAACTATGGCAGTCATTTTTTGTCATTTCTATTTCGTTACGTGCTGCAGAACGAATTTGAAGGTTTCGTGATTGACCATCATTCGTGTAAACCTTGAGGACAAAATGATGTTTATAAACCCCGGGTAAGTCACAAGGGACCGAAAGACGATCCCATTCATAACCTCGTTGAGAGTTAGTCGGGCCAGGTGGGCCAACTTGTCTGCGTCCCGGTTGAGGGCTATTTCCATGCTCTTGGGGTTCGAAAGTTCTGTTGCCAAAGGCCCATCGAGGAGCATCTTAATCCCGGCTTTGAGGGATGTCGCTGTTGAGAGCAAAGGAGGGGGTTGAGGAAGCGGTTGTTCCACGCCTGGAACCATCCCTCCTGCCTGGAGTCCATGAGTACAACGGATGAAGAGGAGGGAGCTCAACACAAAGGCTGTAACCGTACCCTTCATTTTCTAGCGCAACAGAATTTGTGCTGAAAAGTTCAACTCAATTTAGATCTGAAGGAGGTTTGAATGAAGCCTGTATTGCTGGCGCAAGATGGTTTATAGTTTAGTTTTACCGTGTCTGTTAATGGGCATGTTATTGTTTATTACGACGCTGGATAATTAGAGCTACAGGCTAATTAGGTTTTTGTATACGTGCAAGCCCACGGAACGGTACAGACATAATCTCTTACAATTAGTTGTTTACGGCCTCGTGCCTACAAGACAGTCGGTCAAAACAGCACCGTGTCCAAACTAATTGAGAGAAACTTGAAACTATCCGGTTGACGCTCATTAGCGTGAGTGATAACAGACAATTTCGTGGAATCCAGTTAACACGAATGGTTGATGAGTGTGCAGAAAACAACATTGCGTACATGTGAAACACGTTCCACAAGGGTTGGGTTTGGTTTGAGGTCTTCGAAGAAGAATGCGTTGGAGAAATTCAACAATCTCAATAGATTGTTGATTACCGTCTGTAATGTAACCATGAGCTCATCCTGGTTTCCATCCCTATGCCTTGTACCCTTTGGTATATGTCGTCGTCTACTTTTCAGATTAGGTGCCCCAGGATAGTGTAGGGGTAACAGCCACCGTTTTGTCACCGCTGGAACACGCATGTATAGCCCTCTTTGTGACGTTTGGATTTGACACTCAAAATCGTTACTCCATGCTCAGGGAAAGACGCTTCCACTTGATGGAACAACGGTGAATCATGACATACTTACGTATACTCCACTGGAGTATAGGCCATGTTACTGCACAAAACACTTCCAAGTCACCACCATTACGTGTTGTTAGTGGAGTCCAAGCGTTTCCTCCCATTCTGTAACTTTTTTTGCTAAGGCTGGACGGAATGGATGTGCAGTTCAGCAGCTGTACGTGGTTCCCAGGAAACGACTTACGAGGCGTGTTGATATTGTTTGCATCTCGGCCACAGGAATAACCGAGGGAGACGAAGCGAAATACCATACCAAAAAAGCCATGTGTACTTATTGGGGTCTGCACATAAATGTTCGATAAGTTTTATGAAATTACTTTCGACGTGGTCTAATAGATGGACATTGTTGGACACTTTCAAAATCGATCGATCGATGGACATGGTTTCGGTAAGACGATGTTTGTACATGCAAATGTGGAGTTGCATAGCTGTCAATCAATCATGATGGACGAAAACAAAAAACATTTTATGCAATGAATACCGGTACATGACAGTTAGCCACACCACTGACACACCTACGTTTTCCTTTACTTTAAACAGTAATATCAAATTGTTGGTAAAGTTAGCAAATTTGGAATCCACATTCTTTTCTCCACTTCTCTTCTTCCCAACTGTACTTTCCAATGCCTTTGTAAAACTGCTGAAGTGAACACGGTGTTCCTTCTTCACAGAATGGGAGATTGAGTTCTACCGGGAGCCCGTTGAGGTTGTTGCGGTAGAAAAACTGTGTTAAGGATACGCTTAATAAATTGTTTATGGGTGCAATAGGCTTACCCTGAGGGAAGGATTGTTTGGGTCCATCACGTAGGTGTAAAGTTCAATTAAAATCATTGCATTGAACGGTGGTGGTTCATTTCTGTTGTAGACCCCTAAGCCGAACAGAATGGAGGACAATGTGCCATCATGAGCTGAGTACATGAATAACTTTGCTTTCCTTTTTCCAGCCGTTTGGTTGTTGTGTCCAAGAGCAGTTTGGAAATTGCCATGGATTTCCTGCAGCATTGGTCCCCACTTGAGTGCAATAATTTCCTCTGTCACATTTTGGAATCCCACGAGTTGACTTAAGTCAAACATGTCTTTGGCCAGAGGAGGAAACCAGAGAGGATATTCCAGACCAAATAGGCATCTCTGTTGAACAATGATGAAGATGTTTTGTGTCGAAGTGAGTTTCGTAGATGTATACCTGAACTAATATGTGTCAAATATTGCAGAGACACTCTCAAAGTCAACATGGGCCCCCGTATACTCTTGCAACAATTTGGGCAGCGCTAGGAATCTTGGGTTCTTGGAAAACGATTCTTTCAGCATCCTCATACGCTCGTTTTGAAGTATGTCAAATCGTGGACAGGGTGCAGTCTGCTGTAACTTCTGAAATATGAACGAAAAGATTTCTACCTTGGATTGCCACATGATGTGGCCATACATTGTCAATTGCTGTGTTGATTGTCGATATTGGTATCGGCTGCCAGGCTTCTGAGGAATACTTGGAAGATGGGT